>CM035798.1:9148882-9448882 GCA_020466265.1 Siphamia tubifer | reverse complement strand
CCAGGTCTAAGTCTGGACCAGGTCTTAATCTGGTCCATAGTCTGACTCTAGATCAAGTCTGAGTCTGAACTAGGTCTGAGTGTGGACCAGGATCTCAGTCTGGACCAAGTTTAAGTCTGGACAAGGTCTAAGTCTAGACGAGGATCTGATTGTGGACCATGTTCCAGTTCAATCCAAACTCATGTCTATTATATTTAATTCACATTTTTCATAAAAAAAATTATATATAAAATATTTTCATAAATAGAAATACTCAGTTGTACTTCAGGCATAAATTAAACAAAGTTTTATTATTTGTGTTTTTTATGCTGAAAATTAAGAATATAGTTTTAGAGAAAAACTAAACAAACCCAGATAAACCAGTCCACCTGAACCAGAGTAACTGAAAACCTGCACAGACCACATGGATCTGAATCATGAAGGAACAGGATGTGTTTAAATATATACAAAAAAAAGAAATACAAATTAATATATGGGGGTTTATTTTTATTTTGGCCATTTTGGATTTTGTTTTTTCATCTTTCTGTGAGTCAGAATCTTTTCATGTCCATATGTATTGATTTAAGATTCATTTTTAAAATGTGGGCCTCATATATTTTCCACGCTCACGTTCAGATGTACAAAGATTGGAATCATAGAAAAGGTCGATGCTGCGCCTCTGGTGGGCACATATGTCAATGCGGCGGCCATATTGGAGTGGTTCAGAGGTGGAAAGTAACTAAGTAAAAGTACTTTATTACTGTACTTAAAGGTTGGGTGGGAGTTTTTTTTGGAGCATTTTTTACCATATTGTTTGAAAACCTCTTCACGATCCCATATCAGGCACTGAAATAGAATGTTTGAAAAAAAAAAAAACAGTCAGTGACGGGTCGTGCATTTCAACATTAGGCCTTCATTAGGCCCCATATATTAACTGAAAATTAACTTGCAATGACAAGACGAAATGTAAAAATAAAATGCATTTACTCACCAACATAGTTCTCCACAGTATCTGCTGGTTTGAAACCTCCTTTCTTTTCTCTAGAACACTTCCGTGGCTGTTGTACAGTTTATCTGTGTGTTGCAGGTCCATCACTATGGACATGGAGGCTAATGCTGAAAGCATCTTCTGTCCGCTCGTGTTTTTGGCATAAATTTGAAGATGCTTTAACAGTGAAAATGACCATTCGACAGAACAGCCAAAACAGACCAGGGTGTAAAGTTATCCAAAACTCTCACCCAGATTTTTCTTTTAACATATTTCATACAAAATCAGTAATTTTGTCTAAACTTTAAAGGGTTTAAGGGGTAACATTGGGGGCCTTGGAATGAATTAGGCCTTTTACATGTAAAATGCAACTATTTATGAAAACTTCACGGTACAAAAACACTTCTGGAACAAATTCATTTCACAAGTAGAGGTACTGATCATCTTTACAATGATTGATTTGCTGATCATATATCTTAAATATCTGTATTTTATACTCTTTACATTCTCACAATAGACTTGTTACTTTTTCATACTAAACAGATGTGACAGTACGAAAAATAAGTCACTTCAGAGACAAAATCAGTGGCGGAGAGAAACTGTGACTTTATATATTATACTTACATGACTATTATCTCACAATTTTGACTTTTTATTTCACAATTGTGACATTATAGCTCACAATGTCTACTTTTTGTGTCATAATTTTGACTTTTTATTTCATAATTTTAAAATCTTATCTCACAATTTTGACATTTTCTCTTACAATTATGCATCTTTGGTAACACTTTATAATACCTACACACAATTCACTATGTATTAACCATTTATTACCTATTTGTTAATGTTTGTTCATTATGTATTAACCATTGTTACCTATTTGTTAATGGTTTATTCATACACAATCTATCATAAACAAAGCATTTGTTCTTATTTTCTATGAACAAACCATTTGTAGAGGTGTGAACAAATGCTTTATAATAAATTGTGTATAAGCAATACATCAATAAACATTAAC
Organism: Siphamia tubifer; assembly: GCA_020466265.1. NCBI lineage: Eukaryota > Metazoa > Chordata > Actinopteri > Kurtiformes > Apogonidae > Siphamia > Siphamia tubifer. Next base: position 9,446,897 of record CM035798.1, on the reverse strand, counting down.
AAATAGGTAACATGGTTAATACATCATGAACAAACCATTTAAACATGGATAAGAAATGATTAATACTTTGTGGAATGTATGTAGGTATTATGAAGTGTTACCCATTTTTAGCTCATATTCATAACTCTTTGATGTCATAAGTCTCTGATGATGACTTTTTATCTCCATCGTTGACTTCTTTTTCCCCATTTTTCCTCAATTTCCTGTCCATACCCACAAAACTAAGTGACTCAATCAAACACATCATCTACACAATAACTCACTAATTTTTTAATTCTCTCTCTGTAGGATGTTGACCTCTGTGCTGCTGATTTGGAACCCATTTTGGGGTAAGACACACTTTAAATTTAAATTATTACTCCGATTAACGACTTAACTGGAGTTTCCAAGAACTCGATGTTTACATGCCAGCAAGATGAATTCATATTATTGTTCCACTCCCAGACACTAGGGGGTGGTACACCAACACCCAATCACATTATCTGACTTCTCAAACTCCAGTTCGATTTGATTCCACTCCAATCAAGGTGTTCACATGACTTTTAAAATTCCTACTTTAATCAGAGTTAAGCATTAATTAGAATTTCTCAAAGTGCATGTAAAGGTAGCTACTTAAAACACACACATTTCCATAAAAATAATAAAAATAAAGTTTTTTACAAATGAGGTTAAGAACGTGAAAAAAATTCTACTACAAGTGTTGAAAGATGCATGGATAAACTCTGTGCCTGTGAAAGAAAAGAGTGGTGCTTTGTCATCAATGCTCGTACCCTGTCATCACCACCACACTGCACTATGTGATGGTTATGACATGTCAAAGTTTTTAGAAAACTGTGCTCTGCTGGTAGACTTAGTTTCATTATTTTTTAAATCTAACTAGTCCTGTACAATATTTTTATACGATTATCAAGTTTATACAGGAAAATCTTTAGACATATTAACACTACAAGTCATTTGGTAATGACATGCAATAAAAATATTATGTAACTTAATGGTACAAATGAGGAAAAAACCTATTCTTCCAGATATAAACATGTCTAATGTCACTCTGCCCGAGTATGTGCCTGAGTGACCAGACCAAATGACATTGGTAATTAAAGAATCTGATTTTGGATAAACTTACTGTAACTGATCTGAAAATGGTCAGTGTGGTGGTAATGACAACAAGTTTAAGGGGCAGATATATTTTAGTAAAAATAAAATACATAATTTGAAAGGTTTTGTATATATGATAAGAAATCATGAATTCTATTATATGTGAACAAGGTTATGGTAAAAGTTACACCATTTTAGCATTTTAGTAGAGAGATAGAGCTTCATATATCCAAACCTTTTACTTAGGGACAGGGTGAAAACTGTAAAATACCATCATAACAAATATCAAAATATGTGTGTGTGTGTGTGTGTGTGTGTGTGTGTGTGTGTGTGTGTGTGTGTGTCTGTGCGCGCGCGCGCATATGCATGTGTGTGTACTAAAAATAAAAAATATATACTGAAAATAAAAATTAATATGTACTGCCCTCAGGTGGAGAAAAGAGGAACTGACAAAATAAACTTGGAACAGAATGGGATAATATGGATTTGGAACAGCTATGTGTCAGAGAGCAAACAATTTTTTAAAACTCTTTTAACTTTTATTGAATTTAACAAAAACCTAAAAAAACAAAAAAAGACTGGGCTCACATATACTTAAAAATAGGAATACATAAAGGTAGATAGTTAGCTCATTAGTTGTTGGATGACAATAAAAGAATAAAAAAAGGAATATGAAATGAAAAATTAAACATTGAAACAAATTACAAATGAAATACAAGTCTGTATTTCATTTCATCCATCCATATTGATCAGAAGATGATCAATATGGTTCCAATGTTTAGTCCCATAAAGGACATGAATGGTTCCCATATTCTGTGCCAGTTTACACATCAGAAAGTCCAGAGATACATACTGTATTATAACATTATACCATTATGTCCTTGAAAGGGGTTTATCAGATGTCCACTTTCATAAAAATATATTTTCTAGTGCAGAATATTAGCATTCTATACCAGGCATTTCCAAACCATTCCACAAAAGCCCCATGTGGCTGCAGGTTTTTGTTCCAACCAAACAGCAGCAGATTTGACTGTTAATCAACTGAACTTGGTTGGAACAAAAACCTGCAGGCACACTGGCCCTTTGAGGAATAGTTTGGACATGCCTTTACTGTACAATTTCCCCTTATACTTGTCACTGAAAGAGCATTTTTAAATACCAAGCATCATACAAAGTGGGTCAAGTTCTAGTGATGTACCAAGAATCATGTTTACATCATACTCCAACACTCACTAAAAATCTCCATAAGCAGTGAGTGAGACTTCCGATGTCTGTAATCAAACATAGTTAATCAAACATGCAATTATTTAAAATAAATAAATAAACAACTGATCAATCAAACAATCAAATGTATGCATATAGTTAACTAGTTAGTATTAAGCTGAATCAGAGATGGAAGTACTTCCTTTACTGTACTTTAGTAGATTTTACTTGTACTTTACTTGAGTTATATATACTGTTCATAAAACTATATATACTATACTATATATATATATATATATATATACATATATACTTATATTTGTAACAACTTTTGACTTGTACTTCCTACATTTTTGTATAAATATCTGTTCTACTCTATACATTCTCAGAATAGACTCAATACTTTTTCAAACTAGACAAATGTGACAGTATAAAAATAAGTCATCAATCAGTAACTAAGAAATTGTGACTTACTATGTCATAAATTTAGCTTTTTGTCTCACGATTTAGATAATTTTTTAAAATCTCATAATTATGCTTTTTTTCAATCTCCTATTTAGGACTTTGGATTTCTCCTGAATGTCCTGTCCATACCCACTAAACTGAGTATCATGACCCAATAAAATAATCTACACAATAACTCATTTTATAGGCTTTATTTTTAGATATATTTCTACAGGAAACTCATTTTGGCTGCTTGTACCCGTGATCTCATTCTTTCGGTCATGACCCAAAGCGCATGACCATAGGTGAGGGTTGGAACGTAGATTGACCAGTAAATCGAGAGCTTCGCCTTCTGGCTTAGCTCCCTCTTCACCACAACAGATCGGTTTAGCACCGCCCCAATCCGCCTGTCTACCTCCCGTTCCATCCTTCCGTCACTCGTGAATAAGATCCCGAGATACTTAAACCACTCCACCTGAGGCAGGACCTTCCCTCTGAGGGCACTCTACCCTTTTCAGTCTGAGAACCATGGCCTCAGACTAGAGGTGCTGATCTTCATCCCAACCGCTTCACACTCAGTTGCGAACCGCTCCAGTGAGGTCACTTGAGGTCACTGCTTGACGGAACCAAGAGGACCTCTTCATCTGCAAAAAGCAGAGACAAGATCCTCCCGCCACTGAAATCGACCCCTTCCCCCACGCGGCTACGCCTAGAATTTCTGTCCATAAAGGTTATGAACAGAGGGTAGCCCTGGCGGAGTCCAACCCTCACCGGGAAACGGTCCAACTTACTACAGGCTATGCGGACCAAGCTGTCGCTCCTTCGGTACAAGGACTGAATGGCCCCCAGTAGGAGACTATCCACCCCATACTCCTGGAGAACCCCACACAGGACACCTCTGGGGACACGGTCATAGGCCTTTTCCAAATCCACAAAACACATGTGAACTGGTTGGGCAAACTCCAATGCCCCCTCCAGCACCCTGTGTGGGTAAAGAGTTGGTCCACTGTTCCATGTCCGGGACAAGAACCACATTTCTTCTCTTTGATCTGAGGTTCGACCACCAATCGTACCTTCCTTTGGGGAACCCTGGAGTAGACCTTACCCGGGAAGCTGAGGAGTGTGATCCCACGATAATTTGAGCACACCCTCTTGTGCCCTTTCTTAAAGATGGAAACTGCCCCCGATGCTGCAGAGAATGCTGCAATGCTCATGAGGATTCTTCCTGGACGCTCCTCTGGGGAGGTTTTTCGGGAATGTCCCTCTGGGAGGAGACCTCGGGACCGACCCAGGAGACGCTGGAGGGATTCTATCTCTCGGCTGTCCTGGGAACACCTTGGGATTCCCTTGGAAGAGCTGGTTGAGGTGGCTGGGGTGAGGGACGTTGGGGCTTCTTGGCCAGGGCTGCGGCCCCCGCAACCCGGACCGGGATAAGCGGGAGACAATGCCGACAAGGAATTTTTTTTAATTTTTGTGGTTTTTCCTGCTTAAATAATCATGATTTCATCCACAGCAAAGAAAAAGAAAACTGTCTTACTTTTTACTTTATTACAGTTGAGAAGTTGTACTTTATACTTTTACTTCAGTAAAGGAGTTGAATCAGTACTTCTACTTTTACCAGAGAAATTTTTTCACACCAGTAGCTGTACTTCTGCTTAAGTACAGAATGTGAGTACTTTGACCCCCTCTGGGCTGTTCACCGTCAGATGGAGGGGAGGGGTTCAGGTACATACAGGCCTTTAAACCAGCACCACAAATGGACTGATCTTAAATGACGTCAGAATTTTGTTCATTAATATTCATGAGCTCCGAGTTTCTGAATGTTTGAAAAATCAAACATATTCCAATGGTTGATACCTGCTGTAGCACGAATAATACTGGATAAAAACTATTTCCTCATTACCCCGTCCCTGAAGGGGAGAGGGGTAATGTTTTTGAGTCAGTTTATGTCTTTGTTGATCTGTTTGTTCATTTGTTTCTAAACATATTTATACAAAAACTACTGGACCAATATCTATGAAATTTTCAGAGAAGGTTTGTGGTGGTAGCTTAGCCACACTAGACTCCTTAGCGGCAGTAAGTCTTATGTGCTATCGTAGTAGCCTAGTTATGCTTAATGTAACTTTTGACTAGTTTTCATTGAAACTGGCCAACGAATCACAGTGAAGCAGCCCCAGATTTAGAATTAGGTACTTGGTGGGGCAGAACAATTGCCAGGGGGAGGACTTCTCACCTCCATCATAAGATGCCATGTTTAAATCCCCCAAACTCAGCCTATTGTCGTATAGATTTATCTATATATAAATCCTCTGTCATGTCACTTTATCTATATCGATCACATTATTTTTTTATTTTTGTGTATTTTTTTTTCTTTTACTTCTTTGTGTCTTTTTTGTTAGTTATGCGATTTGTAGGGCATTAACAGATACGTTGACTAGTCGACACCTGTAGCACAAGTTGACTTCAATTTGGAGGAGTCGACAAGTCGCATGTTATTCTTTCTTGCCAGTCAGGCAGAAGACATGGCTGCTGCAGCTAAAACTGCAGGTTTTCTGACAAAAGAAAAGAGCACAGTGACCTGCAAAATATGCAAGTCCAATTTAAAATACAACAGAAACACAAACGTCATGCATGGCATCTGAAGAGGCATCCACTAGGATCAGTAGTGCAGACAACACACATGAAGACAAGCTCTTTTTTTCCCAAACATGATGTGAACAAGCATGGTGTGCATCTTGGCAGCTGCTGACTTCAACGGTTTGCATTTATGTAGGGGGACCATATGTCTGGGTTTTGTTTGGACCGATGGCTCTAAAACTAGACCCAGACCATACGTACGTCTGTCACGTGTCAGTCCGGGTCCAGTTTTAGAGCCATCGGTCCAGACAAAATCCAGACATATGGTCACCCTACTTACATTTTGCAGTTAAATTTGAAAGAAAACTCAAGGCTAATGCCTTTGCTTGGTTTGGTTTAAAATGCTGAAGCCTGTGTTGTAAATCTGCAGTTCTAAATCTGCACATCCAAATTATATATAGCCCCAAACATTCTTCAGACTCAAAAAATAATTATCATAATTACTTTCAATAATTTAGCTCTAACACTAGCATTAGCACTAGCATTAGCACTAGCAGCAGCAGAGCCACTATAGTTCTGACGTTTAACAACCAGAAATCTACACATATGGGCCTGGGTCCACAGGATGAGTATTTAGAGAATGCTTTCCCCCCCGAGTGAATGTGTGTTGTTACTAAGTTACACAAATGTCACACACTTCTGTGTTAGATACATTGTATGTGTAAACATTAACACCTTCCTTGTTGTCAGCATAGAAAACTACTTAAAAAAAAAAAAACTGTAAATATATGTACCGGGAAGCCCAACTGATGCCACAACATCTCTCCATGCCTTTGCCTTTATCCCTCAAGTGACAGGTCGTAAACAACGGGGTTGTTTGAAACCACTAAAATCAACTGCTCCAGCTGGTGCAAATACGCTGCCATTCTTTTGGGTGGTTGTTGACTGTGGTTTTCCTGCCTCCTCCTTGCTTTTGATTGGTCAGTAAGAGAATTGTGACATTGACAAGTGCAGCACTGTTCTAAAAGATGAACTATTTCCAACTCAAAAAACTGTCTCTCTGCATTTTTTTTTTTTAAGCATTGAAGGCGCTTAGCGGTCTTGATGCTGAACTACATAGGATTTGTATTGAAAGTTGGCATTGTTGATAGCGCTAAGGACACATCCTGTTGACACAGGCCCTATTGACCAAAATACCGACCAAAACGTTGAGCATAAACAATAAAGAGGGGAAACAGCAAACGTCTGAATGCGTACTTGTTGGGGGGGTGGGGGTGGGTGCAGCCATGCCTAGATCCGGCCCCACAGTGAAGTATAGAGTCAGAGGGTGGGCATAACAAAGTGACTCTGCAACGATTCAGAGAAAAACAACCGGAAACAACCATAGAAGAACAACAACAATGGGTAGTGATTTCCTTTTATCAAAGATGATCGAAGAATATGAGAATACATCAGCAATGTTTAAATTCTTTTTACCGAAGCGACAACAGTTGTTAAGATCTATAATCCACCATTTTGTTTAGTCATTCGTAACTTTCTCCGGATTCCTCTGTGAAGTTTCCGGCATCTAACTACGTCATCCTAAACATTACACAAATTGGTTGTAGTACCATCCTGTTGCATACAAATGGATTTGAAAGACAACCTTTTGGGCTGCCTGCCTCCCCTGACTATGGAGCGTTCCTAGACCTATACTGTACATGTAATGATTAAGGATAGTGCAGCTAGGCTAGTGAGGTGGTCCAAAATAGATCCTATTAAATGTAATTAATTTCATTTATTAAAGGTGTCATTCCGCTGAAAACCACTTTTCCATGCTCCTTTTGGAACGTGATGGGTCACCCCGACTTACCAACATATGCTACTTTTGAAAGTGGTTTGTCAATCAATCAATCAATCAATCAAATTTTATTTATATAGCACATAACAATACCAAAAGATGCACAAGGTGCTTTCCAAAATGAGATAAAAAAAAACAACAAAAAACCAGTAACAGTTATAAAAACAAGTAACAATTAAAAACCAAGATAAAAACAAAGATAAAACAAGTAAAAAAAAAATGCAGCAAGAACATAAAAAAGACATGGACGGTCGACTACATGTTAAATGCTCGCCTAAATAAATATGTTTAAAACTGAGATTTGAAAACAGCTGCTCAGTCACTGATTGTATTGGTGCTGGAAGCATATTCCACAGCCTCGGGCTGAAAACTGTGAAAGAACCTTCACCATATTTTTTGTACCTGGATTTGGGGACAACCAACTAGATGTGATCTGAAGCCTGCAGTGTCCTGACTGGTTCAAAGATGGTTATGAGTTCAGTGAGGTAGGGCGGGGCTAGACCATTGATGAATAACAGAACTTTGAATTGTATTCTGAACTGAACTGGGAGCCAGTGAAGAGAATGTAAAACTGGGGTGATGGATTTGGATGTTTTGGACAGAAGACGAGCTGCTGCATTTTGTACAAGCTGTAATTTATGGAGGAGACGGTGGTTTAGTCCAGTGTAAAGGACATTACAGTCGTCCAACCTTGAGCTAATCAAAAGCATGTATCGCTTTTTCGAGGTCAGCATGGGACAAAAAATGTTTTACTTTTGCTAGGAGCCTTAGTTGGAAAAAGCTCGGCTTCACTTGTTTGTCAAATTTTTTAAAATTGTCAAAAATAACATCCAGGTTTCTCACAGAAGGAGCAAACTGGGGTAGACTGTTGGTTGAGTCAGGTGCAGAATGATTACCCAGAATCACAGGTACATAAATCTGGAGGTCATCTGCATAAAAATGAAAGTGGACATTGTGATTAATAATGACTTGACCAAGCGGCAGCATATACAGTGAAAACAAAATAGGCCCGAGAACAGATCCTTGAGGCACACCAAATGAGAGGGGGGAAACTGAGGATGAAAAACCATTTATCATTACTGAAAATGTCCTACAGGTTAAACATGATGAAAACTATTTAAGGACTGTGCCCTGTAGACCGACAGTGTGCTGAAAGCGGGTATGAGGATGGCGTGATCTACAGTGTCTACAGTGTGCAGTGGACAGGTCCAGTAACACCAAAACCACAGAGAATTTTTTGTCCAGGGCTGCAAGGGTGTCATTATGGACCCTTCATAATGCAGATTCAGTGATATGTCTAGACCTGAAGCCAGACTGGAATTTATCAACAATGGCATGTGCTTGGAGATGTGACTGAAGCTGAGATAAAACAATCTTCTCCAACACCTTGGACAGAAAAGGCAGACGTGAAATTGGACGGAAATTCGACAAAAGGGAGGGATCAAGATTGGGGTTTTAATCAAAGATCTAACAATAGCATGTTTGAGTGTAGTAGGAACAGTGCCCAGAGTAAGACATCTGTTTATAAAAGAGATGAGGCAACGGCCGATGGTGTCAATGGTCTCCTTCATAATCCTGACAGGGACAGCATCAGCAGGGCAGGAGGTAGTTGATCCTTCTTCCATGTCCGCTCTGATTTTCTGCACTGACGCTTCAAAGCTCTAGTTGTGTCATTGAGTCAGGGGTCAGATATGTATTTGTACTTCTTCAGTTTGAAACGGGCAATACAGTCCAAAATCTGGGAGCAAGTGGTGTGGAATGCAGAGAAGAAAAGGTCTGGACAATCAGTTCAGCATTGGAGCACAAGTCTGAGACTGAAAAGTCAGCAGCAAAGTCATTATCTGTGGAGGAGGTAATAATGCAATAACGTTGAGGAGCAGTGGATGTGGATGCAGGTGGAGCAGCATAGAAATGAGAAAGTGATCAGAGATTGGGAGATCTGCAACCTCACAGATACACACTGACACCCCATGGGAAATGAGTGTGTGACTCAACTGATGAGTGGGACATGACACAGACTGAGTGAGATCCATACATTCTAACATAGCTTTAAAATTACTAGCAAACTGGAGTGGCAGTAAATATTAATATTAAAATCACCACAGGTTAAAATATTGTCAAACTTTGGCATGAAATCTGACAACTCAAAGCTGGAGTTCACTCTGGTGGACAGCAGGTGGCACTACAGGGACTGTTTGTACACGGTGGCTATTCCCCCACCCCTCCCCACCTCCTCGTCCACTGTCCGGCACGGAGCAGCCAGGTCGTCTCAGGAACGGTGGAATTTGTGACAGCAGAAGCTGTGGTGGTTTGTAAAAATGTCCATTTACGAGCTGTTTTGTTGTAAAATACAAACCCAGTAACACCGCGGTGCAATCATACACAGTAGTCGACGAGACAACAGGAAAAACAAGAGTTAGGAGGATACAGAGAAGAGAATGGCAAGCCAAACACAGTTACGCCATCTTGGAAAACTTCTTCTTCACCTCCATTGGCTGCATACCGCATTCACAGAAAACAACAAGAGGAATGAGGGACCCAGAAAAAGTCCATCTGATGTCAGACGGACTTTAGCGTCGCCCACATGGGGTTAAAGCCATCCTTCATTGCAGCGAATCTGAAGTAGCATTAGCATCTACGAGAGAAGACCGTACCACAGTAGCTGCTGCACAAATCAAACTGGTTCATGTGCTCTCTGTGGAAATAAAGCCTCGTTTTTTTCCCTGCACATTTTCAAAACAAGCAACGGCACGAAACCTAGGTGGATGATACTCTGGTAAAGGTAAAGACATACAGAGAGCCAGGGGGGGAAGGGGGTGTTCCTTCACGCATTCTGAGCCAATCAGAGACGCCTCGTCACCGTGTCATGAACATGTGTGCAGAAGTACCGGTAAACTGTGTTGATCAATCTCAAGTCATTTTTCTACCATGAAAAACAGCTTGAAACAAACCAACACAATGTATTCAATAACAACGGAGAACACAGCAATATTAATGAAATAATGATGGAATGACACTTTTAATTGTGTATCTGTCAGGATCGGGGTGAGGTGAAGGAGGACTCCAATGCACAGTACTGAAGGGAAAAATAATTTAATAACAAAACTAAGAAACATGAAGACAAGACAGACAAAACCTGGGAGCAAACGGTCAGAGTCCGTGGTGATGATGAATGTCCGGGTTATGGTGATTGAGGAGATGGCAGAAGCTGTCCGGGTTATGGAGGTGACAATACTGAATGGTCCCGCACTGGTAACTGCAAGCCTTACTGCTTTTATAGCCACAGATGAGGAACGGCTTGCAGCTGCGCAGTGCGGGACCAGGTGAGTGTGGAGAGCACTGGGGAAAAGGTCACCAGAGCGGAGGTCATGACAGTACCCCCCCCTAAGGGGCGGCTCCTGACGCCCCTAAAAAACAAAAAACAAAGACCCCCCCCCCCCATTGTCCAGAGCTCAAAATTTTTATTTATTTATTTTTTTAAGTAGTATTTCTCCAGGCAGGGCGGCATGGAAACCCCCTGGTCGGAGTACCCTCTGGGCAGAGCGGTGTGGCATCCCTCTGGGCAGGGTGGTGTGGAAACCCCCTGGGTGGAATACCCTCTGGGCAGAGCGGTGTGGAATCCCTTCTGGGCAGGGCGGTGTGGAAACCCCCTGGACAGAGTACCCTCTAGGCAGAGCGGTGTGGCATCCCTCTGGGCAGGGCGGCATGGAAACCCCCTGGTCGGAGTACCCTCTGGGCAGAGCGGTGTGGCATCCCTCTGGGCAGGGTGGTGTGGAAACCCCCTGGGCGGAATACCCTCTGGGCAGAGCGGTGTGGAATCCCTTCTGGGCAGGGCGGTGTGGAAACCCCCTGGACAGAGTACCCTCTAGGCAGAGCGGTGTGGCATCCCTCTGGGCAGGGCGGTGTGGAAACCCCCTGGGTGGAGTACCCTCTAGGCAGAGCGGTGTGGAATCCCTCTGGGCAGGGCGGTGTGGAAACCCCCTGGGCGGAGTACCCTCTGGGCAGAGCGGTGTGGAATCCCTCTGGGCAGGGCGGTGTGGAAACCCCCTGGGCGGAGTACCCTCTAGGCAGAGCGGTGTGGAATCCCTCTGGGCAGGGCGGTGTGGAAACCCCCTGGGCGGAGTACCCTCTGGGCAGAGTGGTTTGGAATCCCTCTGGGCAGGGCGGTGTGGAAACCCCCTGGGCGGAGTACCCTCAGAACTGAGTGGTCTGAGTGGACTGGATTGGTAGCAGGAGCAAAACTGATAGGGTGAGGTCACCACGGACTCTGGCAGGGAGCAACAAAAAAGAACAGACAAGGCACTGGACAAAGATAGGACAAAACGATGAAACAAAAGGACCGGGCCGACACGGGGGCAACAAGGGAACAGGTCCGGGGCGAAACCCGGCCAGAAACGGCAAAAAGGGTCCGGGGCGAAACCCGGCCAGACACGGCAAAAAGGTCCGGGGCGAAACCCGGCCAGACACGGCAAAAAGGCCCGGGGAAAGGAAGAGAGGGGAAATCCGAGGGGGAGAAAAGCAACAGGCAGAGACGGGAAGAGACAGGTAACAGGCAGCCATAAACGGGCAACAGGCAGGGACAGGGGACAGAAGCCAGCAACGGGCAACAGGCAGGGACAGGGGACAGAAGCCAGCAACGGGCAACAGGCAGGGACAGGGGACAGAAGCCAGCAACGGGCAACAGGCAGGGACAGGGGACAGAAGCCAGCAACGGGCAACAGGCAGGGACAGGGGACAGAAGCCAGCAACGGGCAACAGGCTGGGACAGGGGACAGAAGCCAGCAACGGGCAACAGGTAGGGACAGCCACAGACAGAAAAGACCAACGACAGACTAAAACAGAAGAAAAGACAAAAGAGACACCAAGACAGAAGAATAGACAAAAGAGACGAAAAAGACCAAACAGACGAAAAAGACCAAACAGACGAAAAAGACCAGACGAAAAAGACCAGACGAAAAAGACCAGACGAAAGAGACGAATAGAGGAACGCTAGCCAGAAACTCAGAACGCTAGCCAAAAACTCGGAACGCTAGCCAAAAACACGGAACGCTAGCCAAAAAACACGGGGGCTGTGGTTGAGGGGGTGCTCCTGCCGGCCCGTCGGGTCCAAGCTGGTGCCATGGCTCTTGGCGGGATGCGGGGGTTGGATTGGCCAGTCTGGCAGGCGCTGTGGCTGTACTGCGGGCTGGTGGCGTGTGGGGGTTGTCGGGGTGCATTGTGGGGAGGCGGGGGCCCTGGGTGTACTGTGCCTGCCTGGGGCAGGGTGCGGGGGGTGTGCGGGGTATCTCCCTGTTGGCGTTGCCGGGCCCCAACACACTGTCCATTTTACCCTCTGGACTCGCGTTGGGTCCGGGCTCTGATGTCCTCTGGCCTGCCGGTGTCGGCCTGCCTTGTGATGGGCTGGTTGCCGCCCCCTCGGTGGGCCGCTCGCTCCCTGTGTCTGGCTTCCTGGCTGCGTGGGGCCGCAGCCAGGGCCGGGTGGGTCGGCTGGGCGGGTCAGGTGGTGGGGTGGGGGAGTTGGTGGGGGCTGGGGTGGGCAGGGTTGGGGTTGGGGTGGCGGGTGGGTCGTCTGGGTCGGTCTTGGTGCGCTGGGGGGGGTCTGTAGCTGCTCCCTCTTGTTCTCCGGGTTTGTGTCGTTCACAGTGGCCCCAGTGGCTCTCTGGGAGTGGCGTCCTGTGGCTCCTGCGGCCCGAGGTGGGGGTTGCCCTGTTGGCTTGGCCCTGCCTTGTCATGATTGCTGTTCTGGGCTTCAGGGTCCTTCACACTTGCATGTTTGATCGGGTCTCGCCAGCTACTACTGAATCCCATTTCAGTGAATGATGGGACTTGCCAGAATGTGCTGAGAATCTCTCCACAATCTCTACACTGAACTCCTTTTCTTCTGCACTGGTGTCCTCTTCTGGCCTATTCTATTACATTGCATTCTATTTTGTACTATCAGGACATCCACGGTTGTGGTGCTCAGTGCCGATTGTTTAATTGTTTGTTTGTTTTGTTTTTTTGGTTCTCCTTTTGTGCTGGTTTGATTTTCTCCTCTTTTTCTGATCTACTTATTTATTTATTTATTTTTATTGATGGACAGTTGGTGGTTGGGAATAACACATCACCTTACAGTCTTTAATTACAATAGCACCGCCTGTTGGTTTCTGTCCCCGTTTGTCCTGTCCGTCCTGTCCAGTCTTTGTTTCCTCCGCACATCACTGAGGTGCAGCACTGCCCTCACTGGGTTGTAAGGGAGAGTTCTAATGGGGGATGTCTGCTCAGCTTTCGGGGAGGACCGATGATGGTCACACACATGCACTAAATAGTCTAGTATATGTCTGCAAGACTGGAATATGCACTGATCTGAAACACTGTTGACTCCCCCTCTGTGGGGTTAAAAGATATAAGAAATAAATAAATAAATACATGAATAAAATAAGTGAATGAATAGAAAAATAAAATAAAATAAATAAAATAAAAAATAAGAACAAAATGCAGACAACTTAGAAAAAGGAAGAAAAAAGAACGGGAAAAGAAGAAGGAAGGGAGGAAAAAGAAAACAATAAACAACAAAAAAACTCTATGTTACCTACTTTCCTATCTGCTCATTTGTTTTTAGTTTTTTTGGGGGGGGTTTGTATATATGTCTATGTTAAGTACTTCAGTTATTGATTATTGGTATTGTTATTATTGTTATTGTTATTATTTTATTATTATCATCATTTTTTTGTACTATGCACTATATTACTATAAGATGAATTCAGGTTATTGGGGAAGTGAAGAAGGGGTAGAGTTAAATAAGCTTGTGCTTCATCCTACTCCTTTTCGGACATGTCGTTATTATTATTATTGTTGCATTGATTATTGTTGCACTTTGCACATGTTCGAAATAAGTCATTCAAATCAATGTATCCTTTATTTTGTACCTTCTCCACGGACCACGTCTGCACAAGGCCTATTGTTATATCCTGTATTTCCTTTATTATTTTTTATTTCCCTTTATGTTCCTTTATTATCCTTTTTCCCTTTATTATCCTTTCTTTACCTTTATTATTATTTATTTCCCTTTACTATCCTTTATTTTCCTTCATTATCATTTATTTCCCTTTATTATTATCCATTATTTCCATTATTTCCAGACCTTCTTTTCAAGCATACATATCAAACCACTTAACACTTTTCAGACCAGGCACCACTTGTTAAAAATTTATTTCCAGCTCGTTTTTAGAACAGAAAAGACAGTTAAATGCGTCCAGTTACGCATTAACAAATATCCAGTGGACATACACAGTCATCACCAGTGAGGACATTGTCAAACAAAGGTGATGAGTCATCTGAGGTTTGGTCAGTTATTAACTGTTGTGTGGACAAGGACAGTTTTATGCTCGAACACCAAGAGTCTTAGCAGCTAACAGTGCTATGTCCACAGAGTCTAGTCACTGCTGTACATGTAACAGCACAAGATGTAAACACAGTAGAAATGTTTAGTGCCAGACAGAGGTGGAAGTAACTGAGTAAAAGTACCTCATTACTGTACTTAAGTAGATTTCTCTAGGTATCTGTGTTTTACTGGAGTATTTTTCTGGCAACTTTTGACTTTTACTCCCTACATTTGTTCATAAATATCTGTACTTTATACTCCTTACATTTATATAAATATATGTACTTTATACTCCTTACATTTATATAAATATCTGTACTTCATACTCTTTATATTTATATAAATATATGTACTTTATCCTCCTTACATTTATATAAATATCTGTACTTCATACTCTTTATATTTATATAAATATATGTACTTTATCCTCCTTACATTTATATAAATATATGTACTTTATCCTCCTTACATTTATATAAATGTATCTACTTTATCCTTCTTACATTTATATAAATATATGTACTTTATCCTTCTTACATTTATATAAATATATGTACTTTATCCTCCTTACATTTATATAAATATATGTACTTTATCCTTCTTACATTTATATAAATATATCTACTTTATCCTTCTTACATTTATATAAATATATCTACTTTATCCTTCTTACATTTATATAAATATATGTACTTTATCCTCCTTACATTTATATAAATATATGTACTTTATCCTTCTTACATTTATATGTCCAATGATCAAAGGGTCGCCGCTTCGCATCCAGGCTGTCTCTGACTGTTGAAGTGTCCTTGGGCAAGACACTGAACGCTTAGTTGCTCCTAGTAGGGTCAGGTAGCACCACTAGGGTGTGTATGGCTGAATGTGAGGAATTGAGTGAATGTGAGGAATTGTAAAACATTTTGGGCACCCATTGGTGTATAAAATGCGCTATATAAGTACAGTCCATTTATGGCACTCTATAGAGGAAAAAAAGAATGATCTTTGATTTTATGTGTATTAAGGCCTAAAATTTCCCATGCTCACCTTTGACCTTTACTTTGGGATACTATCATTTATTGATGACTTTGTCCCATAGGGTATATATTTTTTAAAAATGTTAATGAATTGTTTATGTAAAAAAAATATATTGATAAACAAACAATGGCTATGAACATATTTGACTGAAAAACACCTAGAACATTTAATTTCAGAATGATTTTAAAATCATAAAAATATTCATGTTAGGTATGAATTCTGAAAAGCTGACGACTATAAATGAAATGTGATTCAACCTTCACAAAAATCAAAGGCAGTGCAATTAGTTAAATTCTTGACACTGGCCCAAATGATTAAACCTCAGGTAAGTGTAGAGGTGACAGTTAAGTGTCATGAAGTAGGATTTTTTTTTTTACGCTTTTAAAGGATTTGTAGATTTCCTCATATGAAATGACTAATATATATATATATATATATATATATATATATATATATATATATATATATATATATATATATATATATATATATATACACACATATATATATTGGTGATTAATGCGTGTTTTATAGTTGAAAAATGGACTTACCATCACTCTACTCATGCATGTGACCCAATGTGTTCTTGTCTCCTGTCCTTCCTTGTTGCAGCACATGACATCAGGATTTTAAATAATTGATTTTATTGGTTAGACAGGATTTTAGGTAAAACATTTATGGTACAATATGATTGGTTAGAGACCTGTGTTATTTTTTAAAGGTATTTTTTAAGCATAATTTATAACTGACAGTCACATAGAAGGTTAAATGTACAAACTTGGCTTTCAATCAGTTTGCTATTAAAAACCACCACAGGCACAGAAGCAAACAATTTCCAAAGAGGGAGCACTGCCTGGACTGGGTAGAAGAAATATATGATGTAAGATTAGTTTATTTATTTTCAATGAAGGACTGTAAAACAGAGATGTACAGTTATGTCTGGAAAACTGTACAATGGCTTTGTACTTTGTGCAATAAGTACTTATTTATTCTCTCATTTTGTATGTATTTATTGTTATTGCGTTTAAAGTTTACTTAATTGTTTTGATGTTTACATTAGACACGCTGATGTGCGGTCTGTGCTGTGGTGAATTCACCTGTAACCCCCTCACTGGTCAGTTGTTGCTTGGGGCCCCATGATAATGTCTTCAAAAACACAGCCCAACTGTACAATAACTGACCATCTGAGACCACAGAAGGATGCAGGACGGAGGACAGAGACAATCTGCTTCTCAACCCAGTGACCAAAAGTGTGACCAGGTGTTTTCTACAGATGCAGAAGTCAGATAAAAAAAGGTTTCAAAACATTGGAAAATATATTATTTTAATAAAAAAGAAAATAAAGATGTTTAATCATTTTTTTTATTTAAAATTCCAGTCCACAAAAATCCTCACCCACATGTTCACTTAGAATTTCACCATATGATTCATGTTGACACATCCTAAATATATCAAAGATTATTCATTTTAAATGAAGATACTGTATAAAATACAATTGGGTCATTAAATCAGTGTCAGTTCAGTCTTTTTCTGTAGGGATTTACAATGTCCAGCAGGTGGCAGTGTTCACTGACACTGCACCAACACAGTATCAGTCCAGTCAAAAACTTTTTTTTGCGCTACATTTCATTTTATGAAGAGTGCTGTACAAATTAGTGCTGCACAATATTATCAAAACTTGTGATATTCAACAACGATGTATTAAATTAGATCCAGGGCTATATTTGTGTCAGTTCCAAACAGGATTTTTTCTTAAGTGATTCATCACCATTTACTCTCTTTTTCTTCTCTATCTTCTATGTTTTAGTGAAAATCTGTTGTTTTCCCGTTTGATTTATTGATTGTGTAGATGTCCAAAAAAGCTTGTATTAAAGTTGAGGGTTATTTAAAAAATAGAAAATGAATAAAAAGTGACTTTTTTGTTTTATATATATATATATATATATATATATATATATATATATATATATATATTTTTTTTTTTATTATTATTTTTTTTGGGTCCATTCAATTCAATTCAATTCAATTTTATTTATAAAGCCCTAAATCACAACAAAGTCGTCTCAGAGGGCTTTACAAAAACATAATCAACTACAGAAATACATGAAAAGTCCCAGGCATCCCCTGTCCTTAGACCCTCCTTCTCGGTAAGAAAAAACTTCCAAACCCAGTGGGAAAAAGAAGAAATCTCGAGGAGAACCACATTGAAGGAGAGATCCACTCCCATGGACGGACAGGCTATAGATGAACGTCCATGTATAAATGCAGGAGGGGGGGCTGGTCCAGACAGGCAGGGGCGGTGGTCCGGGGTCACAGGTCAGCACAGGCGAGATACTCCAGATCCTGTCGTCCATGGCTCCCGTGCAGGCACTGTCAGGAGAGCTACCACTCCCCCCAAGGGGGGAGGGGGGAAAGGGGACACCAGGTGACTAGTCATGAACAGACTTGGTATGAAAGATATGTTATAAAAATTACAGAAACAGATGTGAGGAAGAGAAAGAGAAGAAAGAACTCAGTGTCTGTACTTCCCCCAGCATTCTAACTCCTAGGGCAGCCGAGACTGAACTGTGACTCATACATCATGTATACATGATATATGAGTCACATAATTTTTAACTAACCTGACCATAGGCTTTCTCAAACAGGAATGTTTTAAGCCTAATTTTAAATGTAGAGACTGTTTCGGCATTTTTAATATTAAAGGGAAGCTGATTCCATAAGACAGGGGCCTGATAACTAAAGGCTCTAGCTCCTACTGTACTTTTAGAAACCCTAGGAACTTTCAGTGAACCTGCATTCTGAGAACAAAGGGTTCTATTGGGTTGGTACGGAACCAGATCATCTTTAAGATAAGAGGGGCCCATACCATTAATGGTTTTATATGTAAGGAGGAGGATTTTAAATTTAATTCTAGACTCAACTGGTAGCCAATGAAGGGTTTGGAGCACAGGCGTGATGTGTTCTCTTCTATTTGATCCTGTTAATAATCTTGCTGCTGCATTTTGAACCAGTTGAAGCTTTTTAGGGAATATTTAGGACATGCTACAAGTAAGGAGTTACAATAATCTAATCGTGATGTAACAAATGCTTGAATTAATTTTTCTGCAGTCGTTTTAGACAGAATATTCCTAATTTTGGCTAATGTTGCGCAGGTGAAAGAAGGCTGTTCTGCAAGTTTGTTTGATATGCATTTTGAATGAAAGATCTGGATCAAATAAAACTCCTAAATTTTTAACTGTGGCACTGGGTGTTACACTTAAGTTGTCCAGAGTAACTATCTGGTCAGTTAGGGAGTCTCTCGCATCTTTAGGACCAATTATAACGACTTCAGTTTTTTCAGGGTTCAATAAAAGATAATTGGCACTCATCCAAATTTTTATGTCTTGTACACAAGTACTTAGTTTATCTATTTGCCTGGTCTGATCAGGTTTAATCGATAAATATAGCTGTGTGTCATCTGCGTAACAATGAAAATTAATGCCATGATTTGTAATGATGTTACCTAAAGGGAGCATATATAGTGTAAACAAAATAGGCCCAAGGACTGACCCTTGAGGAACGCCATAATTAACTCTGGAGGACTGCGATGATTGTTTGTTGATGTGAACAAATTGGTAGCGATTAGATAAATATGATTTAAAGCAGCAGAGGGCTGCTCCTCTAATACCTATATCATATTCTAATCTGTGCACTAAGATACTGTGGTCAATGGTGTCAAAGGCTGCACTAAGGTCTAATAACACCAGGACCCATATTAATCCGATGTCAGCGGCTAATAATAAGTCATTAGTAACTTTAACTAACGCCATTTCAGTGCTATGATGGGCACGAAAGCCAGACTGAAACTGTTCAAATAAACTATTATCCTGCAGGAATTGGCACAGCTGTTTAACTATTACTCGTTCTAAAACCTTTGACAGGAAGGACAAATTGGATATAGGCCTATAATTGGCTAGAATGTCAGGATCTAGGGTAGGCTTTTTCAGAATTGGTTTAATAACAGCATATTTAAATGACTGCGGCACATATCCAGTAATTAATGAAGTGTTAATTATATTTAGGACAGTGCTAATAATTAGGGGCAGAATCTCTTTAAAGAGTTTTGTTGGGATTGGATCTAAGAGGCAGGTGGCTGATTTGGAAGACATGATAATAGATATGAGATCAGTTTGGTCTACAGTGGTGAAATTATTTAGTGTTACAGAGGGATTTATTAAAGGGCCTAGGTTTGAAAGCGCTACTTTTTCTGATCTAATATTTGGGAGAAATGTGTCTATTTTGTCTCTAATAGTTGATATTTTATTGTTAAAGAACTGCAGGAAATCATCAGGATGGAGCGTGGATGGAATAACTGGTTCCACGGAGGTGTGTCTGTTTGTCAGTCTGGCTACAGTACTGAACAGGAATCTAGGATTATTCTTGTTTTCTTCTATTATGGATGAGTAATATCTAGTTTTGGCTGTACGCAAAGCTTGCTTATACTTTATTAAGCTATTTTTCCAGGCATTGAGAGAATCTTCTAAGTTGGATCTACTCCATTGCCTCTAATTTACGTGTTGCTTGTTTAATGGAGCGAGTGTCAGCGTTGTACCATGGGGAGGTTAATCTAATCTTAGTAGTTTTTAACTTAAGGGGGGCAACTATATCTAACGTAGTTTGTAGTGTGAGCATGGTACTATCGACTAACTCATCACTTATACTGGGACTAAATGTGTCCTTTACATAATCACATGACACAGGCACAAATAGTGACTGAATTAACTCTTTATACTTTGAGACAGCACGGTCACATAGTATCCTTTTCATTTGCGTTTTAATCACTGAGGTAGAAATATCCTCAAACAAAACCTGGAAGGTCATTAAAAAGTGATCAGAGAGTATGGGATTATGGGGAAAAACAACGAGGTCAGTAATTTCAACACCAAGTGTTAAGATCAGATCAAGAGTATGTCTGTGAATGTGGGTTGGTTTATTAACATTTTGGATAAAGCCTAATCCGTCTAGTAGGTCACTAAATGCATTACTAAGAGAGTCAGCGTTGTTATCAACATGTATGTTAAAATCACCAACTATTATAATCCTATCCCAGTTCAACACTACACTGGATAGAAAGTCAGAGACTTCTAATAAAAACTGTGAATAAGGGCCAGGAGGGCGGTAGACTATGACAAAAAGGACTGGTTTTTGGTTTCTGCAGTTGGGGAAAGTAATGGATGAAACTAGACTTTCAAAGGAATGGTAAGTGGGATTAGTTTTATGATTAATTTTAGGGCTAAGACCTAAACTGGAGTGGGATATTACTGCCACTCCTCCACCACGGCCACTGGTTCTGGCTGTGTGATAGTTCACATGAGTTGGTGGCGTGGATTCATTTAATGCGACATATTCATCCTGCTGAAGCCAGGTTTCAGTCAGAGCTAAAATATCAATTTTGTAATCACTAATTAGATCGTTTATTAACAGAGATTTGGAAGAAATAGACCTAATATTGATCAGTCCACATTGGATAAAATTGTTAGGTGTTCTTTTAATCTGATTATTACTTAAAACTATTTTTATTAAATTATTTGATCTCACTCCTATAGGTTTTTTAATATTAGGTTTATTTTTAACTATACAGGGTTTATTATTAACTACACAAGGAATCGACACAGTCTTTCTATTATTTGCTACAAGGTGGGTTTGTGACAACTCAGAGTAAAGTGGATGCACAGAGAAGTGTTTTACACTATGACTCTGCGCCTGGGCCCGCACTCTGGATTGTCATTTTGACAGGCTAAGTTTGGTAGCCACATTTTGTGCTAAGAGAAAAGCACCTTCCCAAGTGGGATGAATGCTATCTCTGCGAATGAGCCCAGGCTTTCCCCAGAATGTACGCCAATTATCTATAAAAACAACATCGTTTTCTGAGCACCATCTAGACAACCAGCGGTTAAATGATGAGAACCTAGAGTACATCTCATCACTGGCCAAATTGGGCAGGGGTCCAGAGAATGCTACGGTGTTACACATCGACTTAGCAAGTTTACACACCGATGCTACGTTCAGTTTAAGAACCTCTGATTGTTTCCATTGGACATCGTTGCCACCAGCGTGGATCACAATGCGGCGGAAGCTAGCCCTGCTCTGCTGTAAAAGCCTAAGGTTTCCTTCGATGTCACCGACTCTGGCCCCTGGATAACACCTGACAGACACCGCTGGGTGCTTCACGTCTCTAAGAACAGAACTGCCAATGAGGAGAGTGTCTGGTTTGGCCAGTGTTCTGCCATGGGGTCTGCTACAGACGTGAAGCTCTTGGTGCGCTACGTTTGTGCGTTTAGCACCACGCTTCCTCCGTACTGTCACAAATCCATCTCTCCGTCTCCCATAGCAGAGGTGTTGTCACAGTTACAATCTTTTTCCAAAAGACTGATTCACTGTCCATTGGTCCAGTAGTTTTTGTGTAAAGCTGCTTACAAACAAACAGACTCAAAAACAATACCCCTCTACCTTTCTTTTTCCTTTTGGGGGAGGTAAAATAAATACATGAACATCTTTGTGATATACATTTTACAACCTAAATTATTGCAATAACAATATTTTTGCAATATATAAATATATAAATAAAGACTGACTGATACCAACATTTCTCATAATAGTTTAATATATAGTTGAACTTTATATGTCAGACTTTTATACATAATTCTGTCTTCAGCCAAAAAATAAATCCAAGTGTACAATTTATTTCAAATTCAGCTCCAGAATGTGGTCAAAGGGGTCAGTTCAGTTCCATCCAGATCAGTCCAGTCTAGTCTACTCTGGTTTAGTCTTCACTGTCTCCCACCAATCAGTTTCTCTTTCACAGTGGGGTCCCCTTTGGCCCCGCCCATGCAAGGGGGGCTCTTTTCGGGGCGAGGATCCTGATGCCACTGCTCGGGGGTCCGGGCCTGGATGGCTAGGGCGTGGACGGGGCCACTCAGCTCCTCCTTTAGAGCATCATTGACCAGACGGTGCCGCTGCAACAGACTCTGTCCCTGGAAGTGGGCGGAGACTACCAGGACCCGGAAGTGGGACTCAGATCCGGGGGGGACAGCGTGCATGTGGCTCTCGTTGTGGACTTCGAGGTGGTCTGGCTCCAGGACACGACTCAGTTTGGCCCTGATGGAGCTCTCCACTGGGCGGGACCCAGGGGAGGGGGGGTGGGGCCATGTGGGGGCCGAAGAGGGCCAATGAGCGGCTCAAATGGGTTAGGGGTTGGCCCAATTGGGCCAATGGGCGACTGAAAACTGGACAGGAGTGGGCGGAGCCAACACAGCGGATGACACTGGACAGCATCAGGTGGTCACAGTCTGATGACACACCTACCAGGGAAAAAACACACTTCTGAGGTACTGTTGACACGGTACTGTTAAAAAGTACTGACGGAATGGAACTGTTAGATGGTACAGATGAATAGCACAGTTAAAACAGTACTATTGAAACGTACTGTTGAATGATAATGTCAGTCATCCAACAGTATTAGTAATTATAAAATTGTGTTCTTATTAAACTGATGAATTAACTCAAATGTATTCATCATAATTATCTATTTAAACTGTTAGTAATTACGGAAGTGTTTCCTTATTAAACATAACCATTCACTTTGTAATAATCAGAGATTTTTACAGATTTTTTTTAACCAACATGAACTCCGTTCGGTTTGTTTTGCTAGCATCAGCCATTAGCTTCTGTAGCATTAGCTGTTAGCTTGTGTGCTGTCATTACCGTCTGTAAACCGGACACCTTTCAAGTTTCTGCGGTTCCGTTAAACTAGTCCAGGATGTTCTCTCCTGTTCATTAGAACCGCGTGATTCTCCGTAGCTCCGGAGGATCGCTCACAGTTAGACAGCACTTACCGTGAACAGAAGACACTGTAGAAAACGGAAGAAATGTCACACTGCTGTGTCACTGGGCGGATATGCAAAGTATGCTGGGTAATGTGGTTTTCTTCTTCAGGTTTGAATACTGGTTGTTTATCAGCTGTAGGAGTTTTACCGCCTCTTACTTGACTGAAGAAGAGTAATTATAAATAAATAAATAAATAAATTGAAAACATTGAAAATAAAAAAACAGAAAACTATCGAGACAATTAAAAAAAAACTAAAACAAAAAAACTACAAAAACTGAAAGTAAAAACAGAAAGTAAAAACTTAAAAAATAAAAAAATAAACTGAAAAAAATATATAAAAACTGAAAAACAAGGTGTTTTTTTAATACTTTATTCAGTACAAAATACAATTAAAAACTACATTAAAGTGAACTTGTGGTTTGAAATGAGCAACATTATCTCTCTCTCTCTCTCTCTCTCTCCCACAGATGTCAAACATAAGGCCCGGGGACCAAATGCAGCCTGCCAAAGGCTCTAATCTGGCTCATTGGATGAATAACTAAGAAGATATTAATGGTGTAAAGTGATTTTAATTCAGGTTCTACATACAGAATAATTAGATCTACATTGGGTCAAAGCAGTAAAATATAATCATAATTAAAATGGCAGATTTTAATGTGAAAAAAATCTAATTACATGAAAATCTTTATGTTAACAAACCATCCCTTTCACAAAAAACTGGAATAAATCCCCGAACAAATATGAAGCAGCTGAAATATCTGAGGTGTAAGTGTAATTTTACAAAGATTCTGCACATGTGCAAATGACAAACTGATAGAGTGAGGCAGTAAACGGTTCAAATGTCACTTGGTTTTCTTAGCACTTGTCAAGTTGTTGATGCTATTCACATTTTGAGTGAAAAATTATAGTTGTAAACATTATCATTATGTAATTTGATTCTTTTCACTGTTATTATTTTACTGGTCTGGTCCTTTTCAGGTCCTATTGGGCTGAATGTGGAACTGAACTAAAATGAGTTTGACACCTCTGATCTATAGTGTTGACAGTTTGAAAACAAAAGGATAATAAATAAAATAAAAAGCAGACTTTTCATTCATACACAGGTTTATTCTTCATGGTTGCTGTTTTGTTGTTGTGATTTAACGGGTAATTTTTGCACATTTTAATGAACAAACAAACCCGTTTATTTCACACATTTATACTAACGATGGTTTTGAACCACTAAACATTTATTTATTCCCTTCTCATTTACAAAATACACAAAGACAACACACAGCTTTGTTCATTTACACAGCCTTTGTTTTTTATAAGTATTTATGATTTTCACAAACACTTTATACACAAACAAACAAACAACTCTACTTTCTACACTTTCACATAACAATGAGCAGGGTTACATTTATTTATGCTAATCAGTCAGCTCAACCATTACCCATCAGCCTCAGCTTTTCAGGGGAGGCGTGGCCCAAACACCAGAACACTTATTGCTTTTATAGTTTTTGCACTCACACATGACGGTTGTTACGGTAACATTTGAAAAATACAAAAAAAACCCTGTAACATAAGGTCCCATATGTAAATACAAGACAATCTTGGTGTGGGTGGAGCCTGGGTGTGGGCGGAGTCACTGAGACAGTTTTTTTTTTCTTAACAGTTCATCCAGGAAGTGGATGGTATTGATTTTAAAGGTGACAGAAGGAAAACCGACCATAGATGGATGTTCAGATTTTATATTTATATTTAATGTGTAGTTCTAGACAGAAGCATGTAGAATGTTACAATAATTTTACCATGTAATGTAATAATTTCACCCTTTTTTGTAAAAATTTCATCAATAATGTAATAATTTTTCCCTTTAATGTAATATTTCCTGAAAATATAATAAAATTGGCACTTATCTCAATTAAAACCCAATAAAGTATCAAAATATCCTGATTGATGTTATTTTTGTTAATTTTTACCAATAATGTAAAACCTCATTACATTATTGGAGATTTCTTACATTTTCATGTAAAACTTAGATAATGTAATATAAATGTAAAAAAATAACAGAGTAAATAATGTATACACACGCCCTCTTTAATGCAGTAATCATTTTGTTGTTACTGATCCAGTGTCTAGAACATTCTAAGATTCTCTAAACACTAAAAGTACAACTATATATGACAGTCAGTTTTACATTATCAGTTTGAGGAAAAGAAAATGTAATCAGGTTTTAAATTTTTGAAAAAAATGTTATTACAATATCAGGAATTTGTGCCATGTTGGTGAAATTGTCGCGTTTTAGGTGAAATTATGCGATGCTCGGTGCTTCATCTCTTCACACACAGTTATCCAAGGTTTCAACCAGAATCTTGTCTGACTCCAGTTTTTAGACTCATTTGGTTGTTTTTTCTTTCTGTAGTTATAAAGGTTGTGTTTCTTAAATTTACAGAACTTGTGTGAAGTTTGCATTTCCATGTGTTTTGTCCTGGGATCCTGTCATGACCTGTGCTAACTCTAAGCTAATGCTAATATGATGCTGCTGCTGTAGAGGAGCAGAAGAGTCGCACGAATGCATGAAGGCCAATCAGCGTACAAGCACTTTACATGGAAAGATCATGACTAGAAATGGAGTCGCCTGAAATAGAACAGATAAGTATGTGGTTACCATGGAACCATGGCAGCTGAGCGGTTGGTGCTCATGCCTCACAGCAGGAAGACCCAGGACCCCATGTGGGACCCGGTACCCCCGTACGGGCCTTTCTGTGTGGATTCTGCATGTTTCTCTCCCTTCTCTGGATGGGTTTCCTCCAGGGGCTCCAGTTTCCCCCATCACCCTAAAGCATGTTTGTTAGGGTCAAATCCTCCAGCCAGGTGATTCTGATCATTAGCCTGGCTCAACAGCTGGAAATGGGTCCCCGGGCCCATCTCCAGTTGCCCACTGCTCCTTACAGGTTGCTCCAATGACATCAAGAATGGGTTAAATGACAAAATGTGGTTGTACAGTGTATAATGACAAAGTACTTTACTTTGAAATGGCAGACAAACCCAAACATGGCTCTTCTGGGGCACACATTGACCTGCTGATTGGTTGGGAACAGTGTTGGACCACTATGTCCATGTAGATATAATACCATTGATAGCCACTAGCTGCTGGCTTCCAAAAGCTCTAGTTCCCATTGACTTACATTGAACTTCTGTAAAAAAGTACTGAATTGCTAAATTGAGTTTTATTTATATATTTTTTTATGTGTTCTCGTCCATTTATAAATGACATGAACATGACTTTAGCCTTCATTTCTTCCAGTCGATAAGTTACAGAATCAATCAAACTCTCACATGGTTCTGCTGTGATTCTGTTATTCAACCAATTTCAATGGTTTTAGTTTGTTAGCGGCTAATATTTAGCATGATACCATCACTGACTGAGTCCAAACATGATTAGCTCCAAAGAACTGGGATTACAACTGACCACACACCAGGACACAGCAGCAGATGTCATGCTAGCTCCGTCTGAGTCAGTGTTCGCTAATGTCAGCGTAGACCGGACCCCAACACAAAGGAGATTTCAACACAACCTTCACACGAGAATGTGAGTGAATGTTTGACGATGAACATTTAAAACGAGAACACACAAAGTCTATATGCTTTCAGATAAGTCGTGGTTTTCATCTAAAAGTTCAGTCAATTTCAATTTACTAAATGTCACCTCACTGAAAACTTAGAAAGACTGATGGCACTACAGGGGTCAGAGGTCAAAGGAGTAGCAGTAACATGAGAGTTTATTTACATATATTCATATATTTATAACAGGTGTGATGGTATAGAATGTGTAAACCCAGGCTGTAGAAAATATTTGGCAATATTTATTGACAGATGGCACACTCCGACAGATGGAACCGGTGTCAGATTTGGGGCCCGATTTACTAAAACAGGTGCAAACTTGACAGTTCACCTAAAAACCACAGGTTGGATTTCACAAATTCTCAATATAAGTCCTAAAATTATTGAGAGGAGTTAATGTGAATATTTATTTAATGCGGAATGTGTTTGACAAAACCTGAAACTGGTGTCAGTGGATGATTCTGCATCTAGATTTATCTAGTCTTAAAGGCGGGGCTTAGACCCAAACAATGCAACACACAGAACCAATCTGTTCTGATCAACATCAACATTTATGGCATGAATGAAGAAAAACTAATATGTCCCACCCTCAATTTCATTGCAGAACTTCTAGATGAACAAGGGGCTAATGTGGGTGGAGTTACAAGGGGAGGGCTCAAAAACAAGTGAAAAAACCTTAGGACAGGTCCTAAATTGGATTTGATCACCCATGACATGCAAATCAATAGCATATGCATTTTTAGCGTAAGTGAGCAAATTGTCACCTGTTGTATGTGATCTTTGTAAATCGGACCCATGGAAGGTGATAGATGTATAAGTCTTCGGGTTTTTATGGGGAACGTTGGTAAAGTTCCAAAACTCTTCTGATCTGAACTGTACTCTTTTACGATCCTTGTGCTCATGCTAATTGCTCACCTGGATCTGTCGCTAGGCTGCGTCCAGACACGTCTCACAGAACCAGTGTGATTCTACTGTTGGTGTGCGACAGCGTACATTTGGTGCAACGGGTGGTCAGCTGATCCACCGTCTGGAGTTACCTGCACTATGGCTGCTATCCTACTAAATGGCAGTTTGGACAAAATCATCTTTTCGTCTGGTTTTTTTTTTTTTATGTGACATGTCAATGATTGTTTTATTGTTGGCTACTATGCGAGCATTTCCTCATCTGCTCTGTGCTGTTAGCGGTGAGTGTTTTCTGGTCCGCTCTGTGCTGTTAGCGGTGAGTGTTTTCTGGTCCGCTCTGTGCTGTTAGCGGTGAGTGTTTTCTGGTCCGCTCTGTGCTGTTAGCGGTGAGTGTTTTCTGGTCCGCTCTGTGCTGTTAGCGGTGAGTGTTTTCTGGTCTGCTCTGTGCTGTTAGCGGTGAGTGTTTTCTGGTCCGCTCTGTGCTGTTAGCGGTGAGTGTTTTCTGGTCCGCTCTGTGCTGTTAGCGGGGTCAGGGTTTTCTCTTCCGCTCTGTGCTGTTAGCGGTGAGGGTTTGAGTTCGACCACTAGCCCTTGGCAGTGACTTGTCTATTGTGGAGTTTAGCTACGTTTCAATAGAAACCAACCAACCAGTGCCTCAGATTGAACCCCCATTTGTTTGTACCAGCGACCTTCAGCCTCATGTTCAATGTGAGCAGGGTCTGAGGCTCCACCCACAGTAGGGTCAAATGCCAATAAATGCCAAAAAAAATGGGTTTATTAATTTTCCACATTTAATGTGACTTGTCATTTTAGAGTCTGAGCTGAATGTGACCGATTTACTTCACTTGACTTATTTATTTACTCACATTTGTAGTTTTTATATGTGTAGTTGTACTTTTTGGAATAAAAAAAAAAGTAGGTTTTATATATTAGTGCTAGATTATTTCCAACAGTGATTATTGATCATTCTGTTCTTTGAGCTTCATCTGTTGGTTGGGGGGGGGGTTACTGGGCGGAGACTCAGGTCACATGTTCCTGCAGTGTGGGTGGAGCCTCAGGACAAACACATCCCATGGTAGTAAATTAAAACAGACTCCTGTATTTTCACTTTTATCACAGAATTAGTTGAACATTATCATACTTTAGACAAAAGTAAAAACACATTTTACTCCCACTAAAAAGCACACACACATTCACCGCACACAAACGTGTCATCTGGTCCAAACAGGAAGTGCAGAATGTGGGTGTGTGCTATGGCTCAGGTCAAGCTCACGTCTGTTTCATAGTCGACACAGACACTAATGCACTGGCTGTCATGATGCATGCTTGCGTTGCAAAATGTGTTGCAATGCAGGCAGAGTCTAAAGCTGACAGGGGGCGGAGTCTGAGTGCTGCAGGTCAGAGGCCAAACAAACCACCATCTATATGTGGGTTTTTGTCACCACCAATCCAAAATCAATATTGTGAAGTATTCCAACCTATTCTTTGTGCTTTTAAACTGAAGGGTCAAACAGGAAGTTCACTAATAAAAAGCGACACATGCTCAGTGAGTTCCAGTCCAATCTTAACAATGATTGTCTTCATGGTTACCATAATTTTCAGACTATAAATTGCTACTTTCCCCCCGACATTGTGAACCTGTAGCTCAAACAATGATTTGGCTAATTTATGTTTGATCTGATCGTCGAAGAAGGAGCTACTGTACGTTAGCTTAGCATCACTGAACCGATTGTGAGACACTGGAGACTTCATGGCCTATGTCACTGTTGCGTCATGATACTAGCTGGAGGCAAAACACAGTTACACCCAAACCACAAAACCAAAAAGTCAGACTGGAATTTTGTGGTATACCAGCCACTAGCAGTCAAAAGAATCATATGCAGCTTTGGTTGAACACAATTAGATGAAAGGACTGGACCGAAACAACTTGGTAGCAAACACTTCATATATCAGGTGAATCATTAGTTTCAGCCTGGATAACGTTATGGACAGGATAAACTGTGACTAAAATAACAATACTAACCGCTAGCTAACTCAGCATTATACAGGCAGCATGCTACACTAGACCCCACAGTGGTTTGACTAACCTTTTGTCCATCCAGAGAATGACAGTGTCATGTGTAGAGGTCCTGTAGGGGTTGTGAAATGTCATCCCCTCAGCTGAAGTCAACTTTTTAAAATGACTTTTACACTCTTGGAAAGTGAGTCCAATAAAATATTACTTTTCCCCATCCATCTCAGCAAAAACACTTTATTAAAATATACCAATCCAAGCAAGGGCATTTGAGATGATTTGCCTCCAGTTAGGCCCTGTCCCCCAAAATATTTCAGATTGTTTACAGACTGTGAAGGGATCTATAAAATATGGTGTTCTCCCCCAGGAACTGGTCCAATTTCCACAGTATTCCTATCTGTTCATGTTCCACTTCAACAAACACCACAACATATTCTGCATTAGTGGACATGGATCTAAATATGACCTTTGATTCCAGCCTGGACCGGACTCACAACTGCCCCCTAATGTGCTAACTATGTGTTGCATTTGACACATTGGTGTGTCTCGCTGGCAATGTGTAAACTATGAAAAGAAATGTGTCACTCACACGACTTACGTTCCATCACAGGTGTCGACTATGAAACGTCCCTTATTTATCTGTTTGTTTCCAGCCATGCCTTCACTTTTAGTCTGTGTTTTTACCACTGTGATAGGAACTGTTCAATTTTAGTCTGTGCTTTTTCAACTGTGTTAGGAACTGTTCAATTTTAGTCTGTGCTTTTTCAACTGTGATAGGAACTGTTCAATTTAATTTTGTGCTTTTACCACTGTGATAGAAACTGTTGAGTCCAGCTGCTAACCAGAAAATCAAATCTTTACATTGTCGTCAAACCTGTCAAAATGATGAAAGTGAAAATGTTCCCATGTTCTAGTCTGAGTTTTCATAAATCTACAAACATACTGTGTGATATTCATGCATAAACTTCTTCCCAAATACCACTGTAGAAGAGACAAAGTGCGGGCGGAGCCACCAAAAAGGCTTTTCTTACAAATGGAGATGCATTACCATGACAACGCATTGTGAGACACCAAACATTTTCAAAAAATGCCGGCCACGTTCACACTGGAAAATGTTTGTGCTTTTTAATGTAGGAGAATAAAGTCTGTTATTTAGAGATGATTGGAAAAAAAACAATGTTTTAAAGGGAACAAAGGACCAAATGTCCTGGTGTCATTCCAACGAGCAGGACGAAAGCAAAGCTGGAATGTTCTATCAGCTAGGAAAATGGCAGTTAGTCTGAATACGAAAGTTAACCAAAAAAGACAGAAGATGAACACAGACAGTTTAATACGGAGCACCAGGAGGGACTAAATTAAATACATATTTACATATAGCAAGAATTGATTAAATGTGTCAGCAATTAATTAGAATTGGAAATATATACATGAAATATGTAAATATATCTTTCATGAATTGATTAAATGTATCGTGAATTAATTAAAATAGTACTGTAAGCATTTATAATCAATTATATAGTGAAATAATTATATAACCTTTGCTAGATTAATAAATATAACATGAAAATAACTCATGTTATATTTATTTGTTTTATATATATATATTTCCAATTTTAATTAATTCATGACACATTTAATTAATTCATCATATATGCATTTAATTTTGTCCCTCCTAGCACTCCATAGTTTCACACCCACAAAGGCAAAAATGCTTAAAATCGAGGCTTAAGTTGCATTTTTGAATTGGACAAAAGACTGAAGACAAGTTGAAAAGTGGGCAGAGTTTGTTGGAAGGATGGAAGTGACTACAGAAAACTAGTGGTTTTTCTATGAGTCTATTTGCATGGCTCATACCAGGAGGCGGGGCTTAGACCCAACCCCCCCGACCTTCACCTGCCTTTTCTGATAAGGGAGGGGTTAGGGGATGGGATTAGAAGTTAAGGGCAGGGGCTAGAGGGAGGGGTTAGAAGTTATGGTAGGGGTTTGGGGGAGGGGTTACAGGTTAGGGGGGATGCTAGAGAGAGGGGTAGAGGGCAGGTTTTCAGGGGCTCTTCATTCACAGTATGGTGAAACCCCTTTAGCCCCCCCACCGCCCACCCTAAAGTGCCACTACTGCAGCACCTGCCCTCGTGTCTCCGGTAGTTTAAGGGCCAGGAAGCTTCCAGCTGCCAGCGCCCCTGATGCAAACAGGATAGGTACGGCCTTGGTGATTCCCACGAAGGAGGTAAAGATACTGATGCCCAGGACGGCAGCAAGTTTACACAGAGCATTAAGGAAACCGAATGCTGTGGTTCTGAAAGAAAGAAAAAAGGAAACAGCCTCAGATTTGGGCTAGAGCAGGCATGGGCAAACTATTCCACAAAGGGCCGGTGTGGCTGCAGGTTTTTGTTCCAACCAACCAAGAGTTCACAGTTTGACCAATCAACTCTGAAAACTGAGATCAATTGATTAATTGAATCCAGTCTAGTTTGCTACTGCTGCTTGGTTGGAACAAAAACCTGCAGCCACACCGGCCCTTTGTGGAATAGTTTGCCCATGCCTGGGCTAGCCCAAATCTGTCCAGCTGAGGGCAGGTATGATCCTTCCTTAATTTCCTCTTATCAGTGTTATGACATGTCTTTGTTTAGTTTTTGTGCGTCTTCCTGATTTTTCTGTCTTTGTTTGTGTTTGAGGCTTTTATTTTGTCATGTAGATTCATGTCACATTGTCTTGCTTTTCTTCCTGTCATAGGTGTTTCTTATCCTCATTAACGTCCCCTCATTTGTCACACCTGCTTTCCCCTCTTTGTAAGCCGTTTGTCTTCTCCCCTGAGTGCGAGTTTGTCTGCCCTGGTTGCATCAAATGAGTGGTTTCTATCTTGTCTCTGTCTGCTTGGTTTTGGAAGTGTGTTGGTTATCTAGATTCTGGTTTTTTGTCTACTCCCTGTTGGTCTATGTCTGTTGTATGGATTTTTTGTTGCCTGTCCCTAACCACAAGTTCATCTGATCCTTGCCAGATCCATGGCCTGACTTCTTTCTGCACACTGGTAATACCTTTTGGATTCCCTTTTTGCTCATGTTTGGACTGTCTGTGTCCTACTCCTGCATGTTTGACCTTTGACCCTCTGACCTATTTCCCAGTTGCAGCGCTCCCTGGTGATTAATTTCCCCTGACGAACAGTGGATCTGGAAATACCTCACTGCTTACTGAGATTATATTTATTAATAAATATTGGGAAACTGAATCTGAGTCTGTGACTTCTGCATTTGGGTCCACCAGTTTCCTGACCTTGTGTCAATCAGAGGGATAGAGCTGCACAGGTCTAATCCTACCCTACTTACCTTTCATCAGAGGGGCAAAGCTCCACAAGTCGATTCCTACCCTAGTTACCTCTCATCAGAGGGGTAGAGCTCCATAAGTCTATTCCTACCCTAGTTACCTCTCATCAGAGGGGTAGAGCTCCACAGATCTGGTCCTACCCAACATACCTCTTGTCAGAAGGGTAGAGCTCCACCGTGAGCACATCTAGGGCATTCCAAGAGGCAATGCTGATTCCTCCGAACAAGCATAGCAGAGCGATCATGGCTGACTCACTGTTTCCGAATGACAGGAAGAAACAGCTGACACAAGAAATTACACTGGAACCAGCTGGAAACAGAAGAAGAAGAAGGACCAGCATGAACAACATAAGAAGAAGAAGGACTAGCATTAACAACAGAACAAGGAGGACCAGCATGAACAACAGATGACGATGACCAGCTACTGTAAAGTCAGGACTATCACTATGACGACCAGGTACAGTAATGTCAGTACTATCGCGATGGCGATCAGGTACTGTAAAGTCAATACTATTGCTATGACATCAAGGTACTGTAAAGTCAGTAATATCGCTATGACGACCAGATACAGTAACCTCAGTACTATCGCTATGACAATCATGTGCTGTAAAGTCAGTACTATTATGGAATGGTAATTCTCTGTAGGAATATTGTCCCAGTGAAAAGGCAGCATAACTGTATGATGTAGACCCCAGCGTCTGGTTCCTGTCCCCTGGTCTGTGCCCTGACCCTCTTTACCTAACATCCTGAGGCGACCAATCTTGTCCATGAGCAGCGCTGACACTATGTTGCCAGGCAACACTGCTAAAGTGCCCAGGAAACTGACGAAGTAGACCATGTAGGCATTGTTCTCATCACTGACGTCACTGAGCAGACAGCCTTCTTTATTGTGCAGGAAGGTACTGTTGATGAGTTTACAGTTGATCAGCCGGTACTTAAACAGATCTGCAGGGAAAAAAGAGGTTTATTCCAATGAGTTCACTGTTTATTAGCTAGTACTTAAACAGATCTGCAGGCAGTTTGGGCAAGGTACTACCAAAGAGGGAGGTTTTTTTTTAAATAACTTAAGTGGCTCTGATCTAAGATAACTGGTCGTAAACGGCATTGTCTAATCAGGCTAAGGTCGCGCCTGGTGTTGCCACGTCCATTTGGGATGATTTCTGCCAGGTTCAATGTTGCAAATCCCCCTTGGCCTTAATGGTACGTCAGTTGTTTTATTTCATAAAATCATGGTTAGCATCTCTAAAAGATTATTTTAAAAAGAAGTACCTTTTAGTCATACTAATGAGGAGAAGGCAGCAATCAAGCAGCTCGGACCTCCTAGACCTGATTTAAACATCAAACAAGTGTCTATGAACGGGGAGAAGGCCTACACAACCAGAAGTGGTACCACATAAAAACTAGGATAGCTGGCTGTGATGTAACCAATGCTCTTTTTTTGCTACCCTTCCTTTCTCTTCGACCCACAAAGCAGCACGGCACATGGTACAGCATGGACTATAGGGAGTTACAGATATGCAACATCTCTGAGAAAGTAAAGAAGTACAAAAAATCAAAGAACCATATGGACAGTTGTCTGAACTTTTCAGCCTTAGGAAGAGTGAATATTGCCACACAGCTGGATGAGGAGTATCGGCTAGCTGTTCTTCGTCACAATGATAAGGTGAGCAAGAACACACATACTCAATCAAATCATTCAGTGTGTGAAGTTTTGCGGGATTTTTGGTCTCGCTTTGCAAGGCAAACAAAACCGAGGGCTCCACCAACCCTGGTATTTTTTCCGGTTTCCTCGATTTTGTGTCACAATTTGACAAACTGTTTGATGAGCACCTGAAAACAGCAAGAGTGAAGTGATGCTCTCTCCTGCGCTCTCTAAATAGCCTCAACATCAAGCTCCTTTTCACTTGATGTGTATTTTCTCAGATTTTATATTAAGCAAAGCAGTATTAATTTTTTTTTCAGTGCCATGCTTCAGTATTTCAATAGCCTCGAGTACTCTCTCAATTGCTGTGAATTAAGCACATATTCCAGTTTTTTAGTACAGTATGAATGATATAAGAATGATAAGATGTTAATACGCACATTTCCATTTTTTATACAGTATAAATGATGATGATGCTGATGATAAGAATGATTAGATGCTGCTGACTCCAGTGAACATAGTTACCTCTGCCAAGGTTATGTTTTTGCTGGAGTTTGTCTGTTTGTTTGTCTATTTGTCTATTAGCAACATTACTCAAAAAGTTCTGGATGGATTTTGATTTAAAAAAAATAAATAAATCAGGATGCACTGGGAGTGTCACAAGTGATCTGGAAGAGATCCTGGATCACTTTGAAATTTTGTGGTAAATGGAAAATACATTACAAAGTGATCCAGAATCCAGGATCTCTTCTGGAGTCGCCACTGTCTCCAGGAAAAAGAAAGGGTTTATTCTGATGAGTTTACTTTTGGTCAGCTGGCACTTAAAGAACAACATTAACGTAAAAGAAAAACATTGGTCATTGATATATAATGTTTTGCACATCCTACTTTTACTAATCATATAATAATATACAGCACCATAATTATTTTAATCGTATTTTTGTGTGAACTACTTGTGTGTCTGCGAAGAAATGAAAACCAAATCTGTGCGTTCAGTTATCTTCGGTAATCATCTACGGAAGATGTCTTCAGAGTGAGTTGCAGCCTTCATGTTGTTTAGAAAAGCACGGTTGTCATTTCATTCATTCATTTAAAATGCCTAACTATTGTGTGATGGGAGGCTGCAGAAATGTAGCCAAGAAGGAGCTGGGTATTTCAATGTAGTATTTTCCCAAAAACGCTGTGATAAGACAGTCCTGGGTGAGGTTCCTGAGGCAAACCAGAACAGACTTTGCAGAACCAGGACCTGGAGCAGTTATTTGGTTGTGACACTTTGGGGACGACTGTTTTGATGTGCCATGTGTGTCTGTTCTGCAGTGTCAGCAGGAATCTATGTTTGATACAAGGTTGGTATACATAGATCCAGCGATACATTAATCCTTTCAATTGTGTGAGGTGCTAATATCTCGTAGCACTGCATGAGAAGTTTCCAAAACCAGCAGATCTCTCTCTCTCCCTCTCTCACTGCTTGCTCGAGTGTGTGTCTTGTAGCTGATCAGCTGGTTCAATGTTGGTCATCACTTGCACATTTCTTCATGCATGATAGGGTTATGCATTAGCCTACTACATTAGGGTTGGGGGGGGGGGACTCCATTCATTAGGATGTAAACGGTCAATATCACTTGCGCCGCAGAGAGAGAGAGAGAGAGAGAGAGATTTTCCCAGCATACATTTAAAAACGACTAAAAATGACAAAGTACCAATAAAAGCTCTTGAATTACAATAATAAAGTAAATTTAATTCATTCAGAATTACTGTCCTCTTAGCCTAGCAATTGCATTCCTCATGGCCCAGTGTCCTGCATGTTTTCACTAATCCAGCACACCTAGTTCAATTATTGATCAGCTCTTCAGAAGCCTGATAATGATGAAGCCTGATAGAGATCTTCCAGGTTTGATGGAAGACATAGGTATTTTTTTTTAATTAATGTAATTTTTTATTTAAAATTTGTTCATGTATTTTTTTCCAAGTAAATCTTTTTTTAATTAATTTCTTTTTATTTTTTATTTTATTTTATATATTTATTGGGTTTTTTTTGTAAAATACATGGGGGGGGGGGGGTAAAACATGCAGGACACTGGGCCACGAGGACCAGATTTGAGAACCACTGGCCTAGTGCAATGAGTACATTGTCTGGGTTATTGAAAAAATGCATACGAGGAAGAATCGAGTTTCTGTCTTCGGCTGGGCACTATAAAAAATGCATAGGCTACCGTAAAAAATCTGCAGTAGATATATACTTATCCATTATACTTTATTGCTAATAATAATAAGTTAAACTAGGATACGTATATTTTAAAAGTCTGATCTTTAGACAGATTTGCAGGAACAGGATGAGAAAGACAAGGGTTTATTAGTGACAGTGAACAGATGAAGGTGGACTGGGTTCTAGGTCCAGAACCCAACCCTAATGAGGACAGCACTGACTGAAAACCACGCCCACAGACACATATAGACTGGACTATAGTGTCATATGTGCTGTTCTGTGTGTGGAAACAGGAAGTCATCTTCAGTCTCTAAATCTGTGCAGAAAAAAATCAATAGAACAGTTTGAGATGAAGGATGTTCTGTTCAGCTGTGAAACAGTGGTTGCTATGGCAATGGAGGATCTGGGCACAGCTGCATTTGGTCCAGAACAGTGGGTATGTGGAGGCAGAAACAGGAAGTGAGTCATTATTTCCACCAGTGGGAAGCACTCGAAACGTTATATCCACTCACAGCTTTAAGTCCACCTTTAAACCCATGTTATTATAGTTCTAGATTTTTCATTATACTTCAGTTTTATTTAGGTTTGGGGGTTAATTTCTAGTTGAGATTTTTTAGAGCAGATTTGCTACTAGTTATTAGTTTTCCTTTTTTCTAAATGCTTAGCTTTTGTTTAGTTTTTGTATGACTTGTTATTGAAACCCCCACCATATCAAAGGTCCAGCGTGGTCAGTGGTCACTGGGTAGTGGTGTGTGTTCTGGTGGTCGTTGGTGGGTGGTGGTCCAGTGTCCAGCAGGGTGTGTGTCCAGTGGTCATTGGTCAGTGGAGGTCTGGTGGTCAGTGGTGTGTGTCCAGTTGTCATTGGTGAGTGGTGGTCTGGTGGGTGGGGCTTACCTGTGTTATAGAACAGAGTCGCGAAAAAGGTGCAGTTCTTAAAGAAGGTGTTACTGGAGGTGATATCCTCAAAGTAACACTTTTCAAACAGAGAGTCTTCAAACACCATGGAGCGCATCTTGAGGTTCATGAACCTACAGAAAGACAAAGGGGCGGAGCCAGGAAACAGAGGGGTAGAGCCAGTGAGACATAGACACATGAACAGACTTGGATCAGATCAGAACCACAGAATTATGTTTTCTATTAATGGTCAAATGTAACATGTTAAGTTTCAAATCCTTCAGAAAACATGAATTTAACCCTGGAGTCCCCCTCCCACAGAAGCCCCTCCAACACATGCTCTTACTAAACATCAAGCATGCCCAAAAAGCCCACTGGTGGAATAATGTAAAAAGAAAAAGTTCACTTTGTTATTACAGACAATTTTTTGTGTTTACTGTGTTTGTGTTGTTTACTGTGTGTGTGTGTGTGTGTGTGTGTGTGTGTGTGTGTTAGTGTTGTTTACTTGTCGTTGAAGTACTCTCCCTGCCGGTGGATCTGGTTCTCCAGAGTAAAGTTAAATGTCACATGTTCCACTTTCTCCTTGACAAAGACTTTGGTGCGTGAGGCGTACTCCTGTTTCTGCAGGTACTTGATCATGTCAGGGAACCACACTGTCAGCCCATAGTAACTGAGGAGAACCACAACACCACCACTGTTACAACCTGTAAACTACGGTACTAAACTACTGCACCTGAACTAAACTACGGTACTAAACTACTGCACCTGAAGGACATGGAGAACCACACGGCCATCATCATGTAGGTGGTGCGGCGATACTCTGGAGAGAAGACTGTCTGGAAGTTACTCCACACCTAAAAAACACAACAAACACAAGATTAAAACAGCTGATTCAAACACAGTCCCTTAACACCCCCTTTCTGAACCATTTTCAGGTCCTTTTCACCCACTGGGAATGCCCCCTAAACACTTCATGAGAACACCCCCATTACAGCCCCTTTATACCCCCTGGGAATGCCCCTTTCAAGGCCCTTTATGCCTCCTTTACAGCCCTTTAAAACCCCCTGGGAATACCCCTTTTACAAACCCCTTTACACCCCCTGGGAACGCCTCTTTTAAGGCACCTTTGTGCCACTTTTACAGGTCCTTTACACCCCATGGGAATGCCCCCATTATGCCCACTTTCTGGACCTTGTACACCCTTTTACAGCCCCTATAAGAGGCCATATATGCCCCCTTTACAGCTACTTTACACCCCTTTATGCCCCCTGGGAATGCCTCATTTAAAGCCCTTTACATTTCCTTCCATTTATGCCACTTTACAGCCTCTTATGCCTGCTAGGAACATCCCTTTAACACCCCCTTACACCCCCCCATTTAAACCCCAGCTGAGGGGTTTTACAATATTCACATATTTCTAAAAGAGGCTGTTTTTAATTTCAAACTCTGCAATCAGAGGTCAAAGGTCAAACAGACGAAAATTATTTGAGTCAGCTGATGTCACCTGATCATTATGGGATGTTGAATAAAGTACTGTTACCTGATCATTATGGGATGTTGAATAAAGTACTGTTACCTGATCATTATGGGATGTTGAATAAAGTACTGTTACCTGATCATTATGGGATGTTGAATAAAGTACTGTTACCTGATCATTATGGGATGTTGAATAAAGTACTGTTACCTGATCATTATGGGATGTTGAAGAGAATATTTGTTATTATTATGGGATGTTGTTACCTGATGGAACAGCGTGGTCAGCTTGACCCTCCACTTCTCGTGCCAGGCCATGCTGTCCCCCATGTCCACCAGCTCGTCCATCTGCTTGACCGTTTTAATGGTAGTTACCTGGGGAGGACAGTCAACTGAAGGTTACCATGGTGACTGAAGAGATCAGGATGTCTAACATGCTGGAAGTGGACTTATAAGATAAGAGGAAGAGGACAACAAAACTAAACTTTAAATATGTTTAGAACTGTAACACAAAGAACAGCTGATCTGTATGTATGGATATACACATGAATGTAAGGAGAGGGTAAAGACAAGACAGACAGAGAGACAGACAGAGAGAGAGAGAGAGAGAGAGAGAGAGAGAGAGAGAGAGAGAGAGAGAGAGAGAGAGAGAGAGAGAGAAACAGAGAGAGGGTAAAGAGACAAAGAAAAATGGAGAGAGACCAAGAAACAGTCCGTATGTTTACGTGGTGTTTTTTAATTACTAAGTATTTATTTATTTTGAATAAAGTAATTCGGAAGTAAAGCTATTTCCTTCGTGGTTACATGGACGTGTTAATTCCAAATAAGCGTTTACATGGGAAACAGGTTTATTCCACTCTAGTTAATTTGGCTTTAAGGGCTGGGGGTACAGAGGATTCTGATTGGACAGAACGCCCACATGACATGTTAACGTCTACTGGAAAAAAATGGTGTGCCTGTTTGGCTTTCGTTGCAACTATCAACATGGAAGACTGGATACTACATACTATATTTAATTCTTCCAGTGCTCCAGTCAAATACTTTACTGTGCTGTGACTCCAACGTTTCGTACAGCCATCTCAGAAAATGCTCCTACACTAATACCGGCAGCGTGGAATAGGTGCGCTATAAATGACGTACGTCATCGCGACAAGACCAGGAGCATCTGCAGAATGACAGGAATAATGTTAAAGTGAAATTTGCTGTTTACATGGGACAGGAATGACCTTATTCAGAATTAACATCGGAATAAACCAGTGACTTTATTCAGAATTAAGCTTAGTTCGGAATTAACATTTTCAACAGGAATTAGGTGTTTACATGGTCATCTTAAAGCTTAATTCACTTTTATTTGGAATCAAACAGGAATAAAAACTGCCATGTAAACAGGCTGAGAGAGAAACAGAGAGAGGAGCGAGACAGAGACAGAGACAGAAAAAGAGAGATAAAAACAAAGAGAGAGAGACATTAAAGGAGGGCACAAATGGAGAGACCGAGAGACCAAGCAACACAGAAACAAAGAAATAGAGGAAGACAGAGAGAGAGACAACGACAAAAACAAAGAGAGAGACATTAAGGGAGGGCACAGAGAGAGACAGAGGCAGTGAGACAGAAACAGACACAGAGAGAGAGAGAAAGACAAAGAGAGAGAATTAGGGCACAGAGAGACAGAAAGAGAGAGAGAGAGATTAAGGGGGTTTGAAGTTAAGAGTCAGGGTTAGGAGGGTTAAGGTGGTGGGGGGGGGGATCTTACAGAGAAGACTCTCTCGGGGTAGCCCTTGGCCCTCATGTTTGTGTCGTGGACCTGCTTCAGGATCATCCAGGCTTCATCATGTTTCCCGTTCTGAAGAAAAGGTCAGAAAAACTGGTCATATTCAGATGGTGTTCAGACATAAAACCGTATAAGGTCAAAGGTCAGAAAAACTGGTCATATTCAGATGGTGTTCAGACATAAAACCGTATAAGGTCAAAGGTCAGAAAAACTGGTCATATTCAGATGGTGTTCAGACATAAAACCGTATAAGGTCAAAGGTCAGAAAAACTGGTCATATTCAGATGGTGTTCAGACATAAAACCGTAAAAGGTCAAAGGTCAGAAAAACTGGTCATATTCAGA
This sequence comes from Siphamia tubifer, assembly GCA_020466265.1. NCBI lineage: Eukaryota > Metazoa > Chordata > Actinopteri > Kurtiformes > Apogonidae > Siphamia > Siphamia tubifer. The sequence goes on along the minus strand of CM035798.1, from coordinate 9,405,303 downwards.
TGCTGTTCAGGCAGTAGACAGTAAAAGGTCAAAGGTCTTTATTTTGCTGATTATTGACTATTGACAGACTTTTTACAACGTAACACTTGAAATGGATGTCATCTGTTTTTGCCTGTTATACGTGGTTTGTCCAGTAGATGACCCACGAGAGCAAATAAAGCATCAAGAAGCTTCACCTGGGAATGAACCAATTTGATGAAAGACTTCATAAACCTTCATCTGCTCATTACTAGTTTTTCCACCACATGTTTTTAGGTCTCTGTCTTAGGGTGTATTCACATAGTAAAGTCCACACCAAGGTTCGGACCAGAACCTTTTTTTTGCCTTTTCACACTGCACTTATAATCCAGACTTTATTTACAGCCTTCATTCACACTGTATTGAATCAAGTGGACCAACGGACTTTAGAACGTCATGTCGTCAATGCGTGTACAGCGTGCGTCTCTCTATACTCGACCCTGATTGGTTAGTAGATGAGCGCGCTACACTGTTGGACCCAGTTACTCGTTTTATGAGTATTTTCTAATTCAGTCTTTATAGTATCATCCGACCAAATTTCAATGAAATACCTGCTTTCCTCGTCTCCCCATATATTCCCGCGACTCATGCTTGGACGTTGACTAGATTCCGCGCACGTGACTGTGACGTAATTGGTCCGATAGTCCGGACTTTCCTAAAAAGACCTTTCACACTGTGCACCTGCGAACCTTGGTCCGGACCGAGACTACCTCCTCAGCTCGGACCAATGACTCGGTCTTTAGTCCGGACCAAGGTTCGGGGGAGCATTCACACTTGTCAATAAAGTTCGAACTTTCCTGGATAGTCCGAAAGCCCGGATTTTCCGAGTGTAGTGTGAATACGCCCTTAGTTATTAGGTGAGTTTAACCCCCATGTTTGTTCCGTTTCAGATTTTGTTGCCTTGGTTTTTTTTTTGTCTTTGGATTCACTCAATTGTGCACACATTTTAAAAAATATATTCTGTATAAATGTGCGCATATATATATTTATATATTCTGTATAAATGTGTGCATTCATATATTTATATATTCTGTATAAATGTGTGCATAACACATTGTGATTGGTTAGTGGCTTCTCATTCTCCGCGGTACCGCCCCTGTAGCATGGACGGAAGTAACAGAATCCAACATGGTGGCTACGGAATTTGGACAGTAGATGCTAGATAGCAATGGACTGACGGGGGCGGAGCTCAGGACATTCTCCTCAGGACGAGCCGTGAAGATACAGTGGCATAGAGTATAGAGTGGTGATACGTTGCATTCAGTGCAATCTATTTGACAGGGGAAACACACCATCCGCGCATTTTATTAACAATACTCTGCTAAAATTAAAACCAGATTTCCACATGTGTTATGTCATACATGTAAATATGTACATATGTTTGGGCTTGTTTTATTGTCAGTGCCTTTAAAGCCAGGGATTTTTACTGACGAGAGAATTAGCTGATTCATCCATGCTAATGCTAACAGGGTGATGGCCAATCTAAAGCTCTGAAGGTGACAACAGTCCTTCACATTGCCCGAAAAAAGATACCCACAGCCTCCTGATTCCTTCATTTGTTATTATACTTTCTTAGCAGTATTCAGATCACAGGCGGAACCACCTTTTCAGTTTAACATTGATTATTAGTGTTTATTAGCTATACTAAGATGGCATCTGAAAAGCTTGACAAAATAATACTACCCTGTTCTTAATAACACATATCGTAGGTAACCCTAGACAAAAGGAAATATGTTGAGGGCAGGGAGAGAATGACAGAAAAGTACAGTACTTTTCTGTCACCCCCATCCCCCCAAAGGTGATTTATTTATTTTTTTTTGCCTCTGTGGTGCTGGAATTGGCTTGGATGCTGCGGGATATTCCCGGCTTGAAATCCTGATCCAGTCCGGCCCCGGTTCTGTATAAATGTGCACACATATATTTATATATTCTGTATAACTCCTATATATATATCTCCAACAACTCCTGTGTTTATGCTCTGTTTGCACCTTTATCTTTGTTTTCACCATGTGATCATTTTGTGTGTACTACAAAAAATCCCATCTCATGAATCCTTGAGTACTGTGTTCACGTTTTTTTGTTTTGTTTTGTTTTGTTTTTGTTGTTAAGGTAGAATATGTGTTCCTTGTGCATCTGCTGCTGTTTTCCCTTTCCTTATCCAGTTTTTCCAGTGCTCAAGGGCGCTGGAACTCTGATCCAGGGTAGCGTCGAGGGTAGCACCGGTGGCTGCATGACCTGATCAGCCTGGGAGGGTTTGGTCAACTGAAATTTCTGTTTGTGTGTCTTGGATATGCAAATGACAATAAAGTGATTCTGATTCTGATTCTGATAAATGTGCACACATATGTTTATATATTCTGTATAAATGTGCACACATATTTATATATTCTGTATAAATGGGCACACATATATTTATATATTCTATATAAATGTGCACACATATCTATATATTCTGTATAAATGTGCACACATATATTTATATATTCTGTATAAATGGGCACACATATATTTATATATTCTATATAAATGTGCACACATATCTATATATTCTGTATAAATGTGCACACATATATTTATATATTCTGTATAAATGGGCACACATGTATTTATATATTCTGTATAAATGTGCACACATATTTATATATTCTGTATAAATGTGTGGTGATGCCCATGCATGGCTGGAGGCCAACATTTACACAGAGATGAGCTTAACCCTGCTCTGACCTCCAGGAAGAAGCGTGGGCTCTCAGGCATGGTGGTGAGGGCAGAGATGGCGGCCACTGAGGGGAAGGCGCACACCAGCACGAAGACTCTCCAGCTGTGGAATTGGTAGGCAGAGCCCATCTGGAAACTCCAGCCTGAACAGATGCACACCAGAGAGAATCATTCCAACGTTTACGGATATTCACACCTTTGTCATAGATGCTTTTTAAGCACTTGCTGCTAAAAAACATAATATTATTTTTGAGAATTGAAATGAGGTCAGAATTGAAAAGTTGTTTTTTTACATGATCTCTAAAATTCTGGACACCAACTAAAATTCACATATTGTAAACAAAAGAAAATTACCAGGATAGCATCTCTCTGCAAAGTGTGCAAAAACACACTGTTGCTTCCATTATAACGACTGTTTTTGTCTTGTCTTGTCATCTGAACCCACTTTATCCTCACTTGGGTCATGGGGGTCTGTGGGGGCCTAATCCAGCTACATTGGGTGAAGCTGGGGTACATCCTGTATGAGTCTCCAGTTCATCTCAGGGCTGAACATATATAGACAAACCATCACTCTTACATTCACACCTATCAATTAACCTATCAGTGCATGTGTTTGGATGGTGGGAGGAAATTGGAGTAGAAAACCTACTCAGACACAAGGAAAACATGCAAATTAATTCCATTGAGTTGTACCTCATATGTTGTTAAGTTATGTTCACTTACTTTCACAATAGTTCCCCTTAATAAACAAGTAATAGTTGGAAAACGAAATGAGAAGAGGAAATGAAACCAATACCACAACTCCAATTGATGGGCCCCTCAGGTCAAGAGGAGTGTCAACTGCTACTGAGGATGAGTCAAACGACAACATTGGACCCACTAGGTATGACGGAGCATGCACAAAGCCTGTTAAAGGAGAGCATGGCCCTGATGTAGATGGCAAAGATGTTGCCAGGAGACTTCGTACAATGAAGATCGGCACATGGAACATCAGAACTCTACTTGAGGTAGGAAAACTTCAACTACTCACTCGAGAAATGAATCGACTGAACTGTAACATTTGCGGCATCTGTGAAACCAGATGGTCTGGAAAAGGTCACTTTAACACACTCGGAAACACTCACACCATCTATTACTCTGGAAAAGAAAAGAGAGGAGCGTATGGAGTCGCGATCATAGTTGACAACCAAACAAACAAACATGTTATGGGGTTCAACCCCATTGACGAAAGAACCATAAGCATCAGACTGAAAGCCAAGCCAAACCCCGCAACAATCATCCAAGCCTACACCCCCACAACAGCAGCTGATGACAACATATATGACGAAGCACTTGGAAAAATTCAACAAGCTATCGACAACTCACCAAAGAGGGACATAGTAATTCTCATGGGCGACTTCAATGCCAAAGTAGGCAATTCACCAATCTACAAAGATGTGATGGGCAGCCATGGTCTTGGACTTGGAAACGAACGTGGAAAGACTCTTGCCGACTTCTGTAAGGAAAACCAACTGTGGATCAGCAACACACAATTCAAGCATCACCCCAGACGGATCTACACATGGACAGCTCCAGACGGCATACACAGAAACCAGATCGACTACATCATGATAAAAAGGCGTTGGAAGTCTAGCATCTCCAACTGCAGAGCATACCCAGGAGCTGACTGCGACAGTGACCACAACCTTGTCATGGCTACATGGAGAATGAGACTAAAAACCATCAAAAGAGACCCGCCTCCAATCAGATACGACCTAGATAACATACCCAAGGAATTCATCAATGAACTTGGTAACCGTTTCGATATTCTGCTGACAACGGAGGAGGAGAGCACTCCAGAAGAGTTTTGGGAATGCATCAGGGAAGCAGTCACAGAAACGGCTAATAAGCATATTCCAAAGAAAAAGAAAGGCAAAAATCACCCCTGGATATCGCAAACCACTATTGATCTAGTTCAAAAACGAAGAGAAGCAAAACGTGAAGGAATTAATTCAGATCTGTATAAAGATATGAGAAAGGAAGTCAAAAGAGCCAGCAGGCAGGACAAAAAGAAAGTATGTGCAATGACCTCGAGGAACAAGCAAAGCGAAACAACTCCAAGGGACTTTTTCAGCAAGTGAGAGTGATTAGGGGAGACCACCACCCAAAACCCGGTAATATAAAGGACAAAAATGGAAGGTTACTCACAGAAGGAGAACAACTCAAACAACGATGGCTCGAATATACAAAAAATCTCTACAAGATAGATCAAACTGTCCAACAAGCTGCCACTGATTTAGGTGCAGATCAGGAACCAGAACCTCTTATCTCAGAAGTCAGAAGAGCACTGGGAAAAACCAAGACAGGAAAAACACCAGGACTGGACTCTATTCCCATAGAACTCCTTAAAGCATGCAAAGAGAAATCAATCATTATCCTCCACAAACTCTGTTGCAAAATATGGAAGTCAGAATCTTGGCCAGCTGATTGGTGTTTGGCAGAATATGTCCCAATTCCAAAGCGGGGAGACCTGCAGATGTGCGAAAACTACAGGACCATAGCCTTAATTTCTCATTCAAGTAAAATACTCCTCATTATCATTCTTGAAAGAATCAAAAAGAAAATAGAAGAGGAAATTGCTGAAGAACAGGCAGGTTTCCGAAGCGGACGCGGCACCAGAGACCATCTCCACAACCTCCGTACACTTTTAGAAAAAGTTATTGCCAACAACCAAACAGCATTCATCTGCTACATCGACTACAGCAAAGCTTTTGACTGTATTGACTACAGTCATCTATGGCACACACTTGACAAGTTAGGATTTCCTAAGCACATCATTCGACTCATAAAACAGCTCTACCTCAATCAGAAATCCTGTATCCGCACGAGCAGTGGAGTCACTGGAAGCTTTCAGAATGGAAAAGGAGTACGTCAAGGCTGCATCCTATCTCCCTACCTATTCAATACATACACAGAAAATATCATGAGAGAAGCTATCGAGGAAACAGAAGGAATCTCAATCCAGGGCCGAAAAATCTCTAACCTACGCTATGCAGATGACACAGCATTGATCTCCAATACAGAAAATGAGCTTCAAAGCATGATAGAGAAAGTATCAGCAGTGTCAAATAATCATGGCCTGTACATGAATAAGAAGAAAACAAAAGTCATGACCGTTGGAAGAAAACACACAGACATCCACATCCAGCTTGAAAATGAAAATCTAGAACAAGTCACTTCCTACAAATATCTTGGCGCAAACATCACAGAAAATGGTACATGCCAAGACGAAATCAGAACAAGAATAGCCATGGTGAAATAGAGCATGCTGAAGCTTTCAAATATCTGGAACGATAGGAAAATTCCAAAAAACTTGAAGATCAGGCTAATCAAAGCCCTCATATGGCCTATCGGTGTATACGGATGTGAAAGTTGGACCATCAACAAGAAGGAGGAAGCAATGATCCAGGCTTTCGAACTCTGGACCTACAGACGGATGTTGAAGATCTCCTACACAGAACACAGAACCAATGACTGGGTCTTAAGTGAAGTAGGACAAACTCCCCATCTGCTTAACTTTGTTAAGCGCCAGAAGCTAACCTACTTTGGACATGTTAAGCGCTCCAAGGGACTCGAGAACATCATCATGGAGGGAAGAATGGATGGCAGCAGACCCCGGGGCAGACCACGCACACAGTGGATTGATAACATCAAAACATGGACGGGCAAAAGGGCACAAGATGTGGGAAATTTGGCATGGGATCGAGACCTCTTCCGCAATGACGTCATCAACGCGCTCTCGGCGCACGATACATGATGACGACGAGTTGGAGGTAGCTACTTAACAAGAAGAACATGTTACAGCCACTTAATACATTTGAGTTAGTAGAACTATTTCTGAAACCAAGCTGCCCTAGGAGCCAGAATGCTGGGGGAAGTACAGACACTGAGTTCTTTCCCTCTTTATAACCTATCTTGCATACCAAGACTGTTCATGGCTAGTCACCTGGTATCCCCCACCCCCATAGGGGGAGTGGTGGCTTTCTTTACAGTGTCTGCGTGGGAGCCATAGATGACAGGATCTGCGGTGACTTGCCTGTGCTGACCTGTGACCCAGGACCTCCTCCCTCGCCTGTCTGGTGCCTGGACCAGACCCCCTCTTATTCGCTTATAAATGGACGTTCATCTATCGGTCTGTCCATGGGAGTGGATCCGTCCTTCAGTGTGGTTCTCCTAAAGATTTCTTCTTTTTCCCACTGGCTTTTGAAATTTTTTCTTGCTGAGAAGGAGGGTCTAAGGACAGGGGATGTTTGGGACTGTTCATCTATCTCTGTAGTTGATTATGTTTCTGTAAAGCCCTGTGAGACGACTTTGTTGTGATTTGGGGATTTATAAATAAAATTTAAATTAAAATTTTTAAAAAAGCTGAATTTTGAGATAAAAATTCTAAATTATGAAATAAGTCAAAATTATGATAAAGTCAAAATTGTGAAACAAAAGTCATGATTATGATATATAAAGTCACAATATTTCTTCTCCAATAATGTTTCTGCTGAAGTGACTTATTTTTCGTACTGTCACATCTGTTTAGTTTGAAAATGTAACAAACCTATTCTGAGAATGTAAGGAGTATAAAGTACAGATGTTTATATAAATGTAAGGAGTATAAAGTACATATATTTATATAAATGTAAGGAGTATAAAGTACAGATATTTATATAAATGTAAGGAGTATAAAGTACATATATTTATATAAATGTAAGGAGTATAAAGTACAGATATTTATATAAATGTAAGGAGTATAAAGTACATATATTTATATAAATGTAAAGAGTATAAAGTACAGATATTTATATAAATGTAAGGAGTATAAAGTACAGATATTTATATAAATGTAAGGAGTATAAAGTACAGATATTTATATAAATGTAAGGAGTATAAAGTACATATATTTATATAAATGTAAGGAGTATAAAGTACAGATATTTATATAAATGTAAGGAGTATAAAGTACAGATATTTATATAAATGTAAGGAGTATAAAGTACAGATATTTATATAAATGTAAGGAGTATAAAGTACAGACTTATGAACAAATGTAAGGAGTAAAAATTAAAAGTTGCCAGAAAAATAAATACTCAAGTAAAGTAGAAACACCTAAGGAAATCTACTTAAGTACAGTAATGAAGTACTTTTACTTAGTGGGCGGCTGTGGCTTAGTTGGTAGAGTGGGTCGCCCTATGACCGAGAGGTTGGCGGTTCGCGTCCCAGCTCTGAACCCTGGCTTAGGCCCCCAGTAGGACTTACCGTAGACCTTAGAAACCTACTGGTGTGTGTGAATGGGTGAATGAGAGGCTAATGTAAAGCGCTTTGAGCACCATGAAGGTGGAAAAGTGCTATATAAGTGCAGTCCATTTAGTTACTTTCCGCCTCTGGGAAAAGCACTCCGAGAGCCCAGACCCCCCCCCCCCCCCCCCCCAAATTAAAGGAGGTCCACCAAGGAGGACCAATGTCTGCTTGTTTGTTTGTCTACCTGTCTGTGTACAACATAACTCAAAAAGTTATGGAGGAATTTCAGAAGGTATTCAGACCTACTTATACATACATGCACATGATGATTCTTTCACATCTATTATACTGTATCACATGTTAGTCACATCACACTCAAAGCGATAACTGCAAAATATAACCAGGCTATAAAAATATCAGACCACAAACCAATGTGGTGGCATCACTGTGGTATTTTAGTCAAGTACAATCTTTTTACTTTTGAAAGTTTTATTATTTTCTGTATTAGACTGGTTTTCAAAGGTATACACATGTTTTGCTTCCTTTTTCTGGTCTGGTAGCAAGTAAAATTGTGTTTCCACTAGTATCAGCTCTACGCAATTCGACCAGATTTTACTCACTTTGGGAAATTTCCACTGTGAAAGAGGACCTGGTCCAATGGTACCTGGTCCTAGATTTTTGGTATCTACTCCACTGAGGTTCCTAGCCATACTATAACATGATGTGTCAGCAGCATAAACCTTGGCGGAGTTGTCGCATCATTGCATTATCAATGTGCAGCCCGCCATTTAAAAAAAAATAGATTCAGAGTTACAGTAAACAGATTGGTAAGTTAAATTTAGTCCGCAACGCAATTATGGGATTCCGCAAAACTACACCGTGGGTGGTCGTGGAGCATGAGACATTTCTATCTTTGGTGAATAAGAAAAAAAAATCAGCGCAAGCTTGATAGAGCCTCTTGATGACGTCCAGGTACCATAGTATAATTTTTAATTTCTCTTGGCTATTTGAGGTGCTTGGGAGCTTTGGAGTTTAAAAACAAACAATTATCAGGAGTGCTGATCTGAAATTATGGGTGTGTTGGCACCCATCTTGAATCTTCTGACATCATGTGGTGACAGTATAATGTCCTCGTAAGTGGACGCCAGGCCCTTGTAGAACAAAATGCTGTGTTGTGGTCTCGACCAGTGGTCCCCAACCACCGGGCCACGGACCGGTACTGGTTCATGCACCAATTGGTACCGGTAATGTCATGTAAATAGGACATTTGACACCTTGTAAACTAAAGGTGTTTATACAGCTGACTTTTGATATTAGCTGGTCTAAGGCAGTGGTCCCCAACCCCCGGGCCGTGGACTGGTACCGAGCCGCCGGCTGCCTAATAATTAATTATTTCTCTTGTATTTATTATCTGAGTCTGAATAAGCTTTTATTTTGAAAATTACCGGATTCTCTCGGTTACATATCTGTCACTTGAACGCCAAAAATCTAACCTATGTGTTAGCAAAATAAGTAAAAAACAGATGTCTTTAGAAAGCTTCTTTTGAAAACAAAAAGGCCCAGCAAAGAGACAGAAGAGGCTACAACTTCCAAGAAAAGGAAAGTTTTTAACAGACAATCCCAGGAGTTGTATTTGAAATATGGATTTAACGGGACATGTGATTGCACAAAACAAGCCCACTCTGTATCATTTGTGGCGATAGATATAAACAATGTACGTTAACCCCCCCCTCTCATTGACTGGTCCATGGTTATAAAAAGGTTGGGGACCACTGGTCTAGACTGCAGAATGTGAAGTGCACATACTGTATGTGGACGTCAGGTCCTAGGAGGTGAAAGGGTTAAAAAGTGACAATCATTGAGTGTTTGATATTTTTATTTACAGCTGAAGTTGATGAAACAGAAAAAAAAATGTATACTGTAAGGTAAAAACTAACTGTATGCGGTTTCAAGCATTGTCTTGACATTAGTCCACCCGTGTGTTTTTTCTTTTTGGGTCAGTGACAGCCTAAGGTAGGGTTAGGGTCAGGGTTAGGCTCACCGTAGTGTGGGATGATGGCCCAGGCCATGGCTGAGGCATAGATTCCTCCGATCATCCAGAACATACAGAGCCAGCTCAGATGTTCTCCTCTCTTCTCCTGTGCCAGAAACTCTGAATAATAGGAGAAGACGATGGGGATGGAACCACCGATACTGAAGAACAACAGAAGGTTAGAGTTAGCCTTACACCCAGCAGAGATGGAAAGTAACTAAGTAAAAGTACTTTATTACTGTACTTAAGTAGATTTTTTTAGGTATCTGTACTTTACTTGAGTGTTTATTTCTCTGGCAACGTTTTACTTTTGCTCCATACATTTGTTCATAAATATCTGTACTTTATACTCCTTACATTTATATAAATATATGTACTTTATACTCCTTACATTTATATAAATATATGTACTTTATACTCCTTACATTTATATAAATATGTGTACTTTATACTCTTTACATTTATATAAATATATGTACTTTATACTCCTTACATTTATATAAATATGTGTACTTTATACTCTTTACATTTATATAAATATATGTACTTTATACTCCTTACATTTATATAAATATATGTACTTTATACTCCTTACATTTATATAAATATATGTACTTTATACTCCTTACATTTATATAAATATGTGTACTTTATACTCCTTATATTTATATAAACATCTGTACTTTATACTCCTTATATTTATATAAATATATGTACTTTATACTCCTTACATTTATATAAATATATGTACTTTATACTCCTTACATTTATATAAATATATGTACTTTATACTCCTTACATTTATATAAACATCTGTACTTTATACTCTTACATTCTCAGAATAAACTCGTTACTTTTTCAAACTAAACAGATGTGGCAGAGAGGAAAAATCAGTGGAGGAAAGACACTGACTTTTTATCTCATAATTTAATCTCACCTTTTTTATCTCATAATGATGATTTTTTGTTAACTCAATTGTGACTGTTTTTTTTTCTATTTTTCCTAAATTGCCAGTCCATACCCACAAAACTGAATAACTGTGACCCAGTGAAACACATTATCTACACAGTAACTTACTTTTAAAGGTTTTTAAACATGACTACTTTTGAAAGTTTTTTATGATTAAACTGTTTAAATAAATATTTCATTCATGGCAAAAAAAAGATAAAAGTGCAGTTTTACTTTTACTTTTACTACTTTACTTTTATTACAATTCAGAAGTTGTACTTTTTTCCTTTTACTTTCACACAAGTAGCTGTACTTCTACCACCCCTGCACCCCAGTGCCTATGTGCCTTACCCCACCCCAGAGGCCAGGCGGCAGAACAGGAAGGAGCTATAGCCCTGGACGAATGATGAGAAGAAGGCGAACACACTGTTGATGGACAAGGAGATGAGGAGGGTCTGCCGCCGACCGATCCGGTCTGCTAGCCCCCCCCACACAAAGGCCCCCACCATCATACCCAGGTACACGATCAGACCTGGATGACAAGAAGGACGAACACATGATTAAGAGAAGATGACCACAATAGAATGAAAACATGCTGAGGAAGTGAAGGAGAGGACCAACTCCAAACCTAAACCCGTCATTAATGTTTGACACTTTTTTAATCACATACTTTTAATACATACATTGTGCAATATTCATATTACAAAGATGTGCAATAATTAATTTTCTTTTTTTCATTAACTTTGTGTTTCACAGACCACGGGGTGACAGAGTAGTTTTCTACTTAAGCTGATGGTTGACTTCATCAAGGGACTTCGAGCCAACTTCGCTTCTTGCTTTGAGGACCACTCCATCCCGAAAGATGTCATTGACCCTGCAGTAAAATTAGCCGACAACTTCTCCTCCCTGGCAAAAGAAATTATCCCCTCTTTAGATCAGGCTGTGCTGGAGATGGAAATAGTTGACTTCCAAACCACCTCAGTTTTGCGAGATGCGCTCAGTCGTGCAGAGATTGTTAGTGCCTTTTGGGTGGGCTTATTAGGCTCTGAGGAATACAGCAACCTCAAGAAACTTGCACTTTTCATTCTGACCGTGTTCCTTTCCACCTACATGTGTGAGTTGTCCTTCTCAGCAATGAATGCAATAAAGACACACGAGACCAATAGACTGACTAATCAAAAGCTTGAGAACTGCCTGAGGATTTTAGTGATGTCTATGTTACCAGATATCCATAAAAGAGTGACCAGCGGGAGATGCCACTTTTTACACGAGGTGAGAAGAAATCTGAACTGTATTTTTAATAGATGTGGCTGGACATAATTCAGGGCTACTGTAGCTAAGCATGTCTGCTCTGTCGTTTCTGGGTGCCCAGCTGTCTGTGCGGACCCCACCCGTTAGCCTCTCAAAGGTTTCACGCGGTCTTGAACTCTCTCTTCAAAGTTCCTTTCAACTTTCCCGTAAGGTACTCGTTGACCATTGGTCTCGTGCCGGTATTTAGGGGTGAGTTTACCAGCCGCTTTGAGCTGCATTCCTAAACAACCTGACTCCGAGAAGACCTGACTTATCACAACGGAGGCCGTTACTGGCCTCACACCTTCCACAAGCTGAGCTTCGATCTCAAGGGCTCGAACCCCAAGTGACACCAGGTAAGTGATCTTCTATACGTCACATTTCAACTCACACCTGAATCCTGTAGGACTTGTGGGTCGGAACGGAACTGGAAATTGTGCCTTGCGCTGACCTCTATTATCAGTTTATATTTGTTGTGTGATCACAGTCATATAAAGGCCTAAATAACACACACTTTATGTTTGAACCTTGTGCTACTCACATTTCTGTTCCTATGTATATATCTATGTTATAGGAGTTTGTAGACTGGTGTGAGCAGTCCTTTCTACAACTGAACATCTCAAAAACTAAAAAATATGGATGTTGACTTAAGGAAACATACCTGTAACAATGGGCCAATTAATATAAATGGACAGACAGTGGAATGTGTAGACAACTATAAATAGCTTCGTACCATTATCGACAGTGAACTCACTTTTGCAGGACATTGTGAGTCTGGATATAAAAAGGCAAACCAGTGCCAAAGGAAGTTATCATTATTTCACATTGACAGGAAGCTGCTTACAATGCTTTACAGATGTTTTATAGAAAGTATAATTTCTTTTAGCCTAGTGTTGTGGTTCAATAATCTTCTCCTAAAAAATAAAAAGTTACTTAGTCAGATTGTGAGGTGGGCCAGTAAAATGATCAGAGAGAAACAGTTGAATGTAGAATCGCTTTACAAAAGACAATTAGAGAGACCAGCAGGGTCCATCTTTAAAGGTGCCACTGCACTCAAAACCACTTTTCCACATTCCTTTTGGAATCTGCTAGGTCACCCTGACTTACCAACACATGCTGTTTTTGAAAGTGGTTTGTTACTTCCACTGGCTGCATACTGCATTCACAGAAAACCATGAGAGGAACGAGGGACCCAGAAAAAGCCGGTCCATCCGATGTCAGATGGACTTTAGCGTCACCCATGTGGGGTTAAGCCTGTCCCCGGCAGCAAATCTGAAGTAACATTAGCATCTACAAGACAAGACGGTGCCACAGTAGCTGCTGAACAAAAAAAAAACTAGTCCATGTGCTCTCTGTGGAAATGAAGCCTGTTTTTTTCCCCTACATGTTTTCAAAAAAAGCAACGGCATGAAACCTAGCTGGATGCTACTTGAGTAAAGGTAAAACACACACACAGCGAGAAGGGAGGGGGGAGTTTTCCTTCACACACTTTGAGCCAATCAGAGACGCCTCATTACCACGTCATAGACATGTATGAGGAAGTACCGGTAAACTCTGTTGTTTGACCTCAAGTCATTTTCCTACTGTTCAAAAACAGCTTGAAACAAAGCAATCCAGATGTTTTTTTTAAAATAGAACCAACATACAATGTATTCAATAACAATGGAGAACACAGTAATATTAATGAAATGACGATGGAATGACATCTTTAATGATGCATCGCATCCACTATTCAATGAATTTCAGCTTCTCCCCTGAGGTCGTAGGTTCAAAATGCCTGCGTGCAGAACCAAATTATACAATTGCAGTCCTGTCCCTTCAATGATAAAAGCACTAAACAACACATAAGCTAGTTTTCAGGGGCAGCCTTATATATTAATTTATTTTTTATATCCTGTCTGGAGCACTTGTCTGCAGGTCAGTTGTTGTTAGTTGCCTGTGTTTTGACCTGTGTTACTGTCTTGTGTCACTGTTAAGTATTTTGTTGTTTTTTGTATGCTTTCAAGTCACTTTTACCTGCAACCAAATCTACCTTCAGGTACAAATAAATTTACCTTATGTTTGATGTCTGGCCTGTTTGAAATAAGTGTTTTGTCCACACTGCACTTCGCTGATGTGCTTATTCACCCTTGGATCTGGATATACCAAATAAGAATTTAGATTGATTAAAATGTTTGTGTTCTGAAAAAAATTCCAAATAAAGAGCTTTTTAAAAAATGGATAGTTTATTATTTTTTTTAATTTTCATTCTCTAGTTCAAACAACCTCATGGGCCAGATGTTCTTACTTGTGGGCCACTAATTGCCGACCTATGGTCGACAGTTGAAGGTCTACAGTTGAAGGTCTACAGTTGAAGGTCTACAGTTGAAGGTCTACAGTTGAAGGTCTACAGTTGAAGGTCTACAGTTGAAGGTCTACAGTTGAAGGTTTACAGTTGAAGGTCTACAGTTGAAGGTCTACAGTTGAAGGTTTACAGTTGAAGGTCTACAGTTGAAGGTCTACAGTTGAAGGTTTACAGTTGAAGGTCTACAGTTGAAGGTCTACAGTTGAAGGTCTACAGTTGAAGGTTTACAGTTGAAGGTCTACAGTTGAAGGTCTACAGTTGAAGGTCTACAGTTGAAGGTTTACAGTTGAAGGTTTACAGTTGAAGGTTTACAGTTGAAGGTTTACAGTTGAAGGTCTACAGTTGAAGGTCTATAGTTGAAGGTCTACAGTTGAAGGTCTACAGTTCCAGCATCACCATGTTCTTGGACAGAATTGTCATTGATTATAGTAGTACAGTATTTTGTCTTAAATTATAAATAATTGACTCATCATACAAACAATTGCCTCGTTTTAACATTGTTGGGGAACAATTTTCTTGATTTATGAAATTGGTTTAGGTGAACAAGAAATAATGTAATATTATATTCATCACAATGCTGTAGACTATTCAATTCAATTTTATTTATAAAGCCCTAAATCACAACAAAGTCGTCTCAAAGGGCTTTACAAAAACACAATCAACTACAGAGATACATGAAAAAAAGTCCCAAGCATCCCCTGTCCTTAGACCCTCCCTCTGTCCTTAGACCCTCCTTCTCGGCAAGAAAAAACTTCAAAACCCAGTGGGAAAAAGAAGAAATCTCGAGGAGAACCACATTGAAGGAGAGATCCACTCCCGTGGACGGAGAGGCTATAGATGAACGTCCATATATAGATGCAGGAAGGGGGGCTGGTCCAGACAGACAGGGGCAGTGGTCCGGGGTCACAGGTCGGCACAGGCAAGAAACTGCAGATCCTGTCGTCCATGGCTCCTGTGCAGACACTGTCAGGAAAACCACCACTCCCCCCAGGGGGGGGGGGGGACACCAGGTGACTAGTCATGAACAGACTTGGTATGAAAGATAGGTTGTAAAAGTTACAGAAACAGGTGTGAGAGAGAGAAAGAGAAGAAAGAAGGAACTCAGTGTACTGTACTTCCCCCAGCATTCTAACTCCTAGGGCAGTCTAAACTGAACTGTGACTCATACACCACATAATTTTTTAACTAACCTGATCATAAGCTTTCTCAAACAGGAATATATCGCATATCACACATTTTGTCAATATCGTGCAGCCCTACTTGTAACCCTTTCTCTGTTCAGCTACTTTAACCTTTGTATTAATGTCAGTAAACACAGCAGAAGCCGAAAGAACCAACCACCACCACAGAACAAGAAGTCTGCTGATAGAAGATGTTACCATGACGACTGTTCTTGCCCTCAGAGAGAGAGAGAGAGTGTGCGTGCGTGTGTGGACAGCTCTGTCGTCTACACACACCATCAACCCTTTTCGTGTCCTGCCAACACAATGAATGTGTCTGTGAACATTTACTGTTTAAATGTGAGTCTTTTTATTCAAAACACAAACTGAGTCACTGAAAAGCACTGAGATTAACACACATCATCACAATGTAGCAGGAGAAGAGAGGAGAGGAGAGGAGAGGAGAGGAGAGGAGAGGAGAGGAGAGGAGAGGAGAGGAGAGGAGAGGAGAGGAGAGGAGAGGAGAGGAGAGGAGAAGAGAGGAGAGGAGAGGAGAGGAGAGGAGAGGAGAGGAGAAGAGAGGAGAGGAGAGGAGAGGAGAGGAGAGGAGAGGAGAGGAGAGGAGAGGAGAGGAGAGGAGAGGAGAGGAGGATGTGGACAGTCAGGGTATGGGTAGTCTAGTGGCATTAGCATGGTCAACCACTGACCAGGCCTAAGGGCTGACCTTTGACCCCACAGGTCCTCCAGTAAAACTGTTCAGATCAGTTAAACGTGGAGTTCACCAGTGTTACCCAAATTCACCTGGCTCTGGTTCCAATCCACACCCCCTCACACACATACACACATATACACTCTCTAACGGAACAATTCACAGTTATCTTAGTGACTAAGCAGTTTTACACTGAAGTTACTAGGGCTAAGGCCAAACAAAATAATACGTGTGGTTCCGGTCACCCGACCGACCCAATTTTTTTACGACGAAAATGCCGACTATGTAGACATTTTATCAGTTTGTCAAAATAAATTAAATATAATGAACCGGCCGACTGCCGACTCTTATCTTCGAAATTCCCAATAACTGATGATGAGAGAATTTATTTCTCCGTATTTAGTCCGTATTCATGTTTACCAACATCTGTCACCTGTCTGACCACCGTGATTTATGACTAGCGACAAACGACGACCATATACATGGTGTCCATGTCCATCAAAACAACCCTCAATGCATGTGATTGCTGCGCGAGTTTTGATTGGCTGTTCGCCTCTTGATGAATCAGAGTACATGGTCTGTTAATTTCCCACTCACTTCACACCAGAGTCCTGCACGGGTTCGAGTACCCGTGGGTGACCCGTGGGTGAACCGCAGATTTTCACGAAACGGGTGAAAAATGTTGTGCTGTGTCGGATACGGGTTCGGTTCGGTTCGGACGTGGGTGATCGCAGGTCTAATTTGCGGTTCATAGGCTAAAAGGTTAAGAACATTTTTATTTGGCTCTGCCTTGGCTATGTCACTGTTCATTATATTCGTGGCAATAAATTTTTGTATTTAAGTTTGGCTATCTGACATTTTCTTTCGGGTTCGGGTCGGATATCGGGTTCATTTATAGCGGGTTGGTTCGGATGCGTTTTTTTTTTCGTCGGAAAACGGGTCGGATACGAGTTTAAACATGACGGGTACGGGCGGTTGCGGTATGTTAAAATCAGAACCGTGCAGGACTCTGATTCACACTTGGTTTGTTTCAAAAACACCAGCGTTTCTTTATTAATTGGGAAGATGGTTTCATATCTTTATGGAGCATCTCTTGGTCACAAAGACTTGTGTGCCTGGTGTGGGGAACCAAATACAAATCCTCTTCCAGAGCTAAAAAATAAATTTAAAACTGTACTCCCGCTCTGTCAAGATTGTGAGGAATGACAAGAAGCCAGTAACAAAACAGCAGTATGGTAAGAGGAAATAAGTTGAACAGTAAATAGATAGCTGTATATGTCCACTAAAGCCTTCAATATTGGGGCCTTTATTTCATTGAAATAATATTTAGATGTGGATAGAATTTACATTTGTAGTTAAACTGCATTTTTGTTGAAAAAAAATCAATAAAAGACAAAATGTTGATGTCAAATCAGATTTTATTGTATTTCAATCATCTAAAATTCATTTATGCTCTCTTAAAACATTCTGTAAATATACATGTACATGTACATGGAAAATCTGAGGCAATGTGTTGATTTTCTAACTAAGAATAACTGATATTAAATCTTAATTTTTGGAGCTTCTTTTTAGAAGACGGGTACATAAAATTGTAAATAAAATAAAATATGGATGACCGACCTACCTACCCAATTTTTCCTATCCATGTGATGGGAACCACATATATTATTCTGTTTGGCCTAATATAAATAGCCTAGCTCAGGTTTATTTTTCTGTACTACAGTTAATATAACTAGCCTAGCTCTGGCGTCATCTCCTGTGCTAGAGCTAATATAACTAGCCTAGCTCAGGTTTAATTTTCTGTACTATAGTTAATATAACTAGCCTAGCTCTGGCGTCATCTCCTGTGCTAGAGCTAATATAACTAGCCTAGCTCAGGTTTAATTTTCTGTACTACAGTTAATATAACTAGCCTCGCTCTGGCGTCATCTCCTGTGCTAGAGCTAATATAACTAGCCTAGCTCAGGTTTAATTTTCTGTACTACAGTTAATATAACTAGCCTCGCTCTGGCGTCATCTCCTGTGCTAGAGCTAATATAACTAGCCTAGCTCAGGTTTAATTTTCTGTACTACAGTTAATATAACTAGCCTAGCTCTGGCATCATCTCCTGTGCTAGAGCTAATATAACTAGCCTAGCTCAGGTTTAATTTTCTGTACTACAGTTAATATAACTAGCCTACCTCTGGCATCATCTCCTGTGCTAGAGCTAATATAACTAGCCTAGCTCAGGTTTAATTTTCTGTACTACGGTTAATATAACTAGCCTAGCTCTGGTGTCATTTCCTGTGCTAGAACTAATATAACTAGCCTAGCTCAGGTTTAATTTTCTGTACTACAGTTAATATGACTAGCCTAGCTCTGGCTTCATTTCCTGTGCTAGAGCTAATATAACTAGTAGGGATATCCCAATCATGTTTTTTTCCCCTCGAGTCTGAGTCTGAGTCATTTGAGTATCTGCTAACACCGAGTCCTAATCTAATACTTCCATAAAACATTATGAAATAAACTAAGAGCAAAGGATAAAATCCAGCATGTCCCTTATTTAGATTTGTTTCCACCAACTTCTATGAGGTAGGTTGAATTACAGTCTCAAGTGAGAACAACACAGAAATAGAATAACATTTTCTTCACATTAGGAATAATGCAACATTAAGGAAACTGTGTGTGTGTGTGTGTGTGTGTGTGTGTGTGTGTGTGTGTGTGTGTGTGTGTGTGGTCTGTGAAGACACAGACCTGGATTGTGAACATTGGTAGAAGCGCTGCAACTATCTAATGTTTTTGTAATCAAGTATTCTGTCAATTTTTTTCATCGATTAACGGACGGACGGACGGACGGACGGACGGACGGACGGACGGACGGACGGACGGACGGACGGACGGACGGACGGACGGACGGACGGACGGACGGACGGACGGACGGACGGACGGACGGACGGACGGACAGACAGACAGACAGACAGACAGACAGACAGAGACAGGCAGGCAGGCAGGCAGGCAGACAGACAGACAGACAGACAGACAGACAGACAGACAGACAGACAGACAGACAGACAGATAGATAGATAGATAGATAGATAGATAGATAGATAGATAGATAGATAGATAGATAGATAGATAGATAGATAGATAGATAGATAGATAGATAGATAGATAGATAGATAGAAAAAACATCTGAACTTAATTTAACTTTGGGCCAAAGTTCAATTACTTGTTGTTCAATGTGTTCCAGTTCATGTTCAACATCAAAAACGGATGTACATTTTGAGTTCCTTCAATTTCAACTGTCTTTGTCTTTTCTTTAAACACAGACTCACAGTAGCAGATTTACCTGAAATAACTTTTTATTTTTTTAAGATTTATTTACCCAGGGGTGTCCCTTTGAAATCAATGATCTAGCCTAGATGTAGCCTAATAATTACACTACCTTGGTACATTTGCTAAAAATAATTACAACATGTGAGGCTACATGCTAACAGGTGTGAGTACTCAGCAGTTAGCAAAACATAGAGGCTGCATATAGAGTCTGCTTTGACGAAGTGCCGTTGAAGTGTGGATGTGTTCGGTTCAGGTATTGTAGCAAATACGGCAGTGGTAGGTTAATGCTAATGCTAATGCTCTTTTGCCCTGCGCACTGTTGCCTGCCTTACACAGCATCAATTGGTCCCAAACGTCCGACATGTTTTGATTTTTACGCATGCTGCTACTTTCTTCCATAACAGTTGAGCACATAGACATGGTTGAGTGAACCGTGCTGCCGAACATCTGGACATGTTCAGACAGACAGTACATCAGTTAAACTGTCCATGTGAATCAATGATAGCGGTGGTGCCAAAGTGATATGATAGCAATCTGAGGAATTTTGACATGAATTAAATGAATCTTCGAGGCAATTAATTTGCCTTAAACATATTTTGTTCAAATTAATCAAAGCCATTTCAAATCTAGTTGGTAGTTAAAACAATACTATTTATTTCTTGTTCATTTTTAATCATTACTTAATGAATAATAATAAATACAGATATATTATTTATCCAATACCTGATCGAAACATAACGTCCGAGTCCAGATCAAGTCTGCAATCATGTGATCAGCACAGATTTCCGATCACGTGACCTAGCCTAGCTCTGGCTTCATTTCCTGTAAGAGTGCTAATATAACTAGCCCAGGTCTAGCTTAATCACCTGTACTAGGGCTAATATAACTACTAATACTTATATACTTTGTGAAAAACATGTCACTTTCTATTAACGATGGATTTATTGAACCAATGAAAACAATTCAATAACATTTATGGAGCTGAACTAAATAAATTGTGCAGAACAACTCAATCTGAAGTAAGGGTGGGTGATATGGGGAAAAAAATGCAATTATTATTTTTTATTTCCCATTAATGACAATCTGACCATATCCTTTAAAATGTTAATTTATTTCCTTTATCTTTTTTGAAAGAATACATGCTGTAAGACTTCAAACGTCCTCAGTATGACGTACGTCCTCAGTATGACGTACGTCCTCAGTACGACGTACGTCCTCAGTATGACGTACGTCCTTCCTGATACTGGGTCATTTTTCAGCAGTGTGATGGTGGACTGGACCAGTCAGCTGATGAGGGACTGCACTGTCCTCCAGAGCCCCCTCCCATTCAAAAGCCCTGTGTGCTCGGGGAAAAGTGGCTATTAATAGTAGCCCTGCCCCCCCCATGTACATCACACACATTGGAGCCTGGAGCCTTAAAGAGCTCTGACTGGCTCCAAGCCCCCCTCCCAACACACACACACAGCACCACTGTCACACTCTTTATGTGTTTGTCCCTCCCCTCCCCCTGTTTCCTCTGCTCTCACTGTGACACTGCGGCTTGAAAAACACCCCATTCTACACACAAAAACACACACATGAAAATGAATTTAAAATATGTATAAGTACACAGAAAATATACACACACATGCACATTATATATATATATATATATATATATATATATATATATATATATATATATACCATGTGTTTGTTTCCTACTGCCCCACCTATTTTACCCCAGATGTTCATTTGTTCATTAAAGTGTGTGTGTGTGTGTGTGTGTGTGTGTGTGTGTGTGTGTGTGTGTACTCTACATGTTGTCTACATGTACTCCACATGTTCTCCCTCTGTCCTTCATCTAAGTTCTCTATCAAATGCCAAGACAATAGTGAAGACAACCATTTCATGTAGCCTGTAGATCATGGGTCAGCAATTAAGTTTGACCTCAGACCAGATTTTTTCCAAGCCTTACATGACGGGCCAAAACTAAAACAATGGCTAATTTATTTAATTAATAGAGGAGGATGAAAATGATAGGCACTTGTGAATTGACAACAGATGAACTGAGACAATCAAATTGGCTGATGTAGGTTAAATTTGCTGACTGACCATTAAGGGTGTTATTAATGAGGGGTTCTTCCCAGCAATGAGCTGCTGACCCTGACCCGCCGAGGTCAAATCCCCCCGGGCGGACTGCGCAGACCCCACCCATTTACCTCTCAACAGTTTCACGCCCTCTTGCACTCTTTCTTCAAAGTTCTTTTCAACTACCCAACGCCCCCTGCCTGCGGGGGCAGCCCTTACTTCACCTCTTATCAGTATTCAGATTAAATATCGTTGGAAGGGTGAGAACTTTTCTAAATGACATGTCAACCAATTTATTTGCAGTCACAGTTACAATGTATTTAAATAGAAATGTAAAATAAAATGCATGTATTCTCTGCAAAATAATAATAATAATAACAATAATAATAATAATAATAATAATAATAATAATAGATGCAATATTCAATTCGATTGAACCCTAGGGGTTCAGTCAGTTTTATTTTAAGTGAATATGTATATGAAACTGATACAGTTCAGGACTCCAACAAGGTTAAGAACCACTGCCCTAATAAGATCATGTGACCCCTTAGTAACGTTAACCCATATTTCGTGTGACCCCTTAGTAACGTTTTATTTGATTTTACTTTTATTTAACCTTTATTTATCCAGGCAATTCTTTAAGAATAGGTTCTTATTTACAATGACAGCCCATTGTTTATGTGAACCCCTTCCCCTTAGTAACTTAAGGTGCGTGTAGATCATGCGTAGAACAACAATGTGATGTCTGACTATGTTGACTATGAGCTGTGAATAAACAGCTAGCTGAAACTACCATAAAGAATCAACACCAATGTTTTATTCATAGACGAATAACAACATTACAAGCTTGTGCAAGAAACACACAGTTCAATTAAACAATGACTGGAGCTGGAGACGAAGCAGTTAAGGTAGAACTACAATGTAAAATAAGAAGGAATGATGCAACAGACTCACAGAAAAGTCTGAAATACTTCACAAATTCATGACAGTTAAAAGTGACAGCGCCAACAGGTTATATGCAACCTGTAAAACTTGCAAAGTATTAATGAAGTATTCCAGTGAGTCAGGGACAAGTTGTCTCAAGAGGCACACATGGAAACAACAACAATGTTGTTGTACTGTTCTCACTGCTGCACTTAGGCTAAGTTCCCAGTGAGAACTTGGCCTAAGTTTATGGACATACTGTCAGTCTTTTGTTCATTATGTATATAATAAGTGAAAGTGACCGGTAAAACAGATATCTAAAAAAACGCAAAGTTGTTTGTGTATTATTAAAAAAAAACAAAAAAAAACGAGTGGGATGTGAGTGGGAGTAATTTTAAGTGGGAGCGGAATGGGTTCGGGAGTCATTTCTACAGGACTGGGACGGGATGGAATTTTTTTTTTACTGTGGCCTGGGATTGGGATGGGATGGGGGGGGTTTCTCTGGGAGTGGGATGGGACAGGAGTGAAAATCCACTCCCATGTCATGCTCAACAATGCACATCACTTTCCATTCTACTACAATGGGGTGATGGGCTTCTTTTGCTCAACATCATCTTTGTGGAACCCAAAATATTTGCAAACCACAAATGTCAACATTTTTTAGGAACGAGCACAGCAGGCTTCTACTAATGTTACTATGGTTTCGTATGTCAGCATTTGAACCATCAGTCATTTCCTGATCCAATGAGTAAACGACTGATTTTGAAGTTTCAGTCA
This sequence comes from Siphamia tubifer, assembly GCA_020466265.1. Classification (NCBI taxonomy): domain Eukaryota; kingdom Metazoa; phylum Chordata; class Actinopteri; order Kurtiformes; family Apogonidae; genus Siphamia; species Siphamia tubifer. The sequence goes on along the minus strand of CM035798.1, from coordinate 9,381,732 downwards.
TATCTTTATAACCTTTGGTTTTGTCATATGGAGTAAAACTAACTAATGCCTGAGTCAACTGACACTGGTTTGGCAGTGTTACTTTCATGCAGTCCTCCACTTGGGTGCTGTTGTTTTAAATGGGGAAATTAGTTGGATGTATTTTTCTTTCTTTGCTACAGATTTCCTGTACTCCTTGTTTCACATTTCCTGTACTGGCTTGTTTCCAAAAAAACTTCACTGAGCTGAAGTGGCTAATCTTTTTGGAACTACTTCAGGGATCTTCCCAGAAATTCTGAGCAAGGAGCCCTGCTGGTTATCCCTCACCCCCCGTGCAGCGTTAGCGTTTGGTCATGATTCCTTGGAATTGTTTATGGAAAGTTTTGCGTTCTTTCAAATGGATAGGAAATAAAATGTGTAAAATTCTCTTACCCAGCATTCCTTTGTTGGGCTCTGACAGACACATGTCCTTTTCAGCGCTGGGTAGAACAAATCCGACGACAAAGATCTCCACGCCGTCGGCCATCAGGGCCAGGCCCAGGACAAAGTACAGTGTCCACTGGAACTTTCCATGTCCACACTCCTGCAGGATGGACTCATACTGCTGCGCTAGTTCCTCCTGGTCTTTCCTGCGTTCACCCTCGTATGCTGATAGGTCTCTGAACTGCTGCGCCTGCATCACCGTCACCCCATCCATGCCACCGGCCTTTCCAGAGTCCGCTCTGGGGATGCCCTGGTACTCTCCTTCGTAGATTTCATCATCTTCATCGTGTCCTTCGGTGGAGTCGCTGTGGCCTTCATCATCATTGGCCCGACTGTCATTACGATAATATCCGCCATCGCTGCTCGGCACGCCAGCATAGTCGTCGTCATCATCTTCCTCTTCGAAGCGTTTATAGGAACGTTTGGTGTACTCGTCACCCATTTTGTCCATGCCACGCCCCACTTTCTTGCCCACTTGCTTCTTGGCCACTTTGGCGATATCCTTGGCACCGCGGATAAAGTCGGTGCGGCTGTCCCTGTAGCGTCCGTCGTCGTCCATCTTGGTTGATGAGGTGATGGTCACTTGCTATTGGGAGTAGGAGGGATCAGGAGTGGCCCATGCACATGAGTGTGCACAGAGTATGTATGTTCAGCACCACAGACAGCTCCCTGCTGCACTGGACTGGACTGTGACCAGTGTTCACACTGACACTGAGTAACCCTGTGACAAAGACAAAACAGGCTTTGTGTTAGCATGACTGTGTTAGCATGACTGTGTTAGCGTGACTTTGTGTTCAATAAATCCCACAACAGCGTTAACACTCCAACCTTCCAGACACTTACAGCTGAAACATTTCATACCTGTCACTACTTAAAACAGTCCAATGGCCTGTTTCCACCAACCACGCATTGGTACGCATTTTTTTGCATTTCCACCGCAAAGAATACCAAAATAACCGATCCAAACCATCCCACTTGATATGATATAGATTGTTTTCCAGCAGCCTTAGCTGTTGACTAATATAGGCCTGAGACAATATTTCTAATCCAAGATTTGGAGTCGATACTGATGTTGTTTTTCTCTCAAATGAAAATAAATGTCAGAAAATCTACTTTAATTATAATATACAATATAAAGAATGGTATTTAAACTAATGAATATGAACAAAGGGACACTTGATGGTTTTTCTTTTTTCTCTCCTTTCATTTTGCCCTTTGTCTATTCTTTTTTCCCCTTTTTTGCTACTGCCCCCTTTTTTCTTCCTTTTTCTTTTTTTCTTTTCTTTTTATTTCATTTTCCCTCTTTTCTTCTTTTCTCTTCTTTTTCCTTTAATTTTTCTATGTTTGTTTAATTTTATTTCCTTCACCTGTCACTAAATCATGGAATCAGTGAAAAAAGAGCATATCGGCCAATACAACAGGCCCATACTGATGTTATAAAAAAGTCTAAATATGAGTCTATCATTAGTACAAAGGTAGATTAATTTCCTCATACATTTCCACATTCACTGTGTTTTTTGTGGGCAGCTGTGGCTCAGTTGGTAAAGCGGGTTGTCCAATGACTGAAGGGTACAAGGGCATCCCGGCTCTGGCTGTCCACTTGTCGAAGTGTCCTTGGGCAAAGACACTGAAGCCTGACTTAGGCTCCCAGTAGGACTGGCATGGGACTGCGTTACACTACGCTCGCACGACCATCTGAGTAGCACGGGGATCAAATCTATTTCAAAATGAAGGAGCCAATCAGTATCGCAGGGTGGGACTACCCAGAAGCGTTGTAGCTGGTGTGACATGAAGCAGAAGTGATGGCAGTGTAGTCTTTTCAGATACACAATGGCCGCATACGTTCGATATTTGAGTGTCCATATACTGTAGACTCGGCTATTTCCACTGTTTTGTCAACTCTACCACATGTCCATTCCTTAAAAGATGAACAGAGGATGGCTTTGGAAGTGTTTTTGCTCTTCTTCCTACCAGATTTGGCAAGAGTTTGATCTATCAAACTAAACCAAATTTCCCTGAGGGGATGAATAAAGTATCTGTCTGTCTGTCTATCAGACGGTTCCACTGGTGGATAAAGAAATTGGACAAGTGCAGAAGCCCATGGTTATTGTGGTACCCCCCTGGTTGTGTTGGTAGAGGACCAAGTCAAAGAGGCTGGTAAACTTGGGCTGACAGTAATGGAACTGGGAGGAAGAAATGACAACCACATCTGCAACAGATGTTGGTAGCTAGTGTTCATAGCCCTGAATCATGACTGAAAGATAAATGGAGAACCATACTTTCCTACGACGTTTAGCAGAAGAACTTGGTGAGCATCGTAGTAGACGAGGTTATAAATAAACATCACATATAAATGGTACGTTTAAGCCCTGTCTGTTGATGTGTTTATACCTGATGAAAACTATTTTTGCCAGTTAAGGGGCTTGACTTCAACGTGAGTGGCTGAAGCGGCGCATCAGTCAAGAGATGGACAGATTTTTATTCTAATCACATGCAAGGATTTTAGATAAGGCCCCTCCTTTGAAAACGCAGTGGTTGTGGAAGAGTCCCAGATGGTATTATGAAATACCATCTGGCGACAATCAGGTTAAAAAAATCCATATGAGTTGATCACTTGTAAAATAGTTGATGAAACAAAGTTAAGACAACTGCAAAAAGCACAGCTTTGACGATCACAAAATTGTGATTTGAATCATGATTTTGGATCAAATGATAGATAGCTCAGGCTTACCTCCACCTGTTTGGATATTTGTGCCTATGTCTCCACTCTATTTGTGCCTCATCATATACATATACATATACATATACATGTACATATATATATATATATATATATATATATATATATATATATATATATATATATATATATATATATATAATCATGAAGAATAAGAACGAGTAGAGGATCGTGGACACAGTAACGTTTCTCTCATTTCTATGCTGGTTTCCACCAACACGGCAAATGTATGATCTCCTTAACCTGACTGACCAATCATAGCGAATTGTGCTTGGTAACACACATTCGTACATGCCTCCATCATGTTATGTGTGTGTTAAAAGTCAAGTGGAGAGCTATGGCGGACAGCAAAGCTGAGGAGTTGTTGAAGAAAAAGAAATGGAATTGGTTTGGCTTTTCTCCCACTGAGCAACATCAGCAATATGAAAAGAACCTGTAAAAACGTCAGATGCCAATACAACAAACTTGTACAACTTAAGATGAAGGCATCCCAAACATAGACGTATATACATAGACGCCTCATAGGCTGTCAAGAGGCATCCTACAGTGCTGCCATCTTGAATCGGGGCCAGCAGAGGCAGCGGTGCATAGACAGCTACGAAGAAAAGAGGTACTGAATTTTAAACCGATTGCCAAACTGCTTGATTTTTTTGAAACATCACACATATAGCTACAATACAAGGTGCTCTGATAATTTTACAATGCTGGTTTGACCACTCAACCCTTAAGATACACACTCTCTCCTTCTGACTCCAGCATAGTTATTTAAACCACAGACGAGTTTCACCAAAGATGCTGGACTTTGTTCAACCTATGAGTGCTCTAATGAGCGCTGGAAGGACACAAGAGCTCGCAGGATTACTTTTCACAGGTACGGAATAATAGCAGGTTGTCATAGTAAGAGTTAAATAAATGCTGACAATACGGATAGAACCCCATCAGCTTCCTGTCTACCTATGATCTAACCAGCTCTCCATAATACTGTGTATTACAGCTGTTTACCGGTAACCAAATTATCCTTCTGAGAGATGGAGTCAAACCATCTGTCTTCATATATTTCTATGATTCAAGCCACATTTTTTATTAAACTTTTCTTTTCTGTCTGCATGTTTAGTACAGTACACTTTCTGATGCGAAAAACTTCCTTAAATTATTGTTAATGTTTCTTACATTTTAGCAAGTACCATCAAGGAAAACAAATATGAAGTTGTAAATGCAAAATCAATAAAAACCTGAGCACATTTGAACATTTTGTTTTTTCTATTTATATCTATCTGTCTGTCTATATATGTAGCATGTCTGGCGTTTGCTACAAACCCTGTCAATATTGCTTGAGAATTGAATGATTTATGGCAATTTTAATTGTATAAGCACATCGTTCCTCTATGGAAATAATGAACTGCAGGAGCGAATGGCCCCGATCCAAGATGGGGGATGCCCAGAGACGCCGCTCCAGTGGACGACCACAGTCATTGAGGCGTCTATGTATATATGCGTATGACCCCAAAGTGCATAGGCGTCATTTTCATCGGGGACGCCGGAGACATGTCCCCACCACTTTATATGATGAACAATTTTGTCCCCCCCACTTTTAAAATGTTTATCAATTCATTACTTCTCAGAAAAAATGGTAGTCAGGAATAACCTGTGATTGACGCATTGTCCAGCCTACTCCTAATGACATAAATAAATAAAACATTCATTTTACTTATGTTTGCTTGTTTTTATTTATTTATTGCTAGCACAACAGCCTAGATATGGAGTTGAATTGTCTATTCTGAAATGTACAGTATTGATGATTATATGGGGACATCTAGTGTTGAATCTGCAGGTTGCAAACATTCAAAATGTGAAAACGCAAATAGGTATGGTTTAATTTGTCACAATGTGCCACTGTACAAAAATGGTGGACAGTGTACACATAAGGCATATAGAAGAACAGTGCGCTTGGGGGATTAGCAAAGGCTAATGCAAGAGTGATATGTCAGCTTGAATAATAGAATGCACTATGTGGAGCGTCCAAAATCATCGATACTGTACAAAAATTCTTCCAGTTAACCAAATACAGTAGGAAATGGAAATTGAGGAGATGAAATCATTTTTAGTCAAAGTATGAACTGTAGCCTGTCCGGCATGTAGCTAACAGTTACGGCTAACTAACCATTAACGTTAGCACCATTATGTACAGGGTAACTACAGTCTGCTACAAATTAATACAAAACATGATGGGCCATTTATAGTAAGTCTTATTCATAGGACGACACTTACAGCACTTTTTTGCTTGCTGAAAAAGGATCTGATATCGGTTCCAGTTTTTCTTTTAGACATGTTGCAGGACAGTTAAGTAGCTTACTGTTAGGTTAAACCACAATTTTGTTTTCTAATTAATATTAATTATGTGTCGTTGCAAGGGGGTGGGGAGGAACCTCTGACACAGTAATAATGTCTAGTCATCATTATGAAGATTGGAGTTAAAATAATGTTGGAGTTGGAAATATTTTAGATTTCTATTTAGAAAATAGGTTTTAGCTGCCTGTTAAGCATGCTTATGACACTTGTGGATTACATAACTATGACTGGATATGGATAAAGACCTCATAGCTTGAATCTACGTAGAGGGCCATAAGGTAAGACATATGGTTTACTTGAACTTTGCTGCTGGTTACTTGCTTGTCATTTGCACATGACGATCTGGCTTTGGCTAGCCATTGGTTTTGGGGATGCTTAGAGTTACAATTATGATCTGGTTGCTGCCTGGAATTTCCCATTGATATGTAGGCTAATATCTTGGATCTTACATTGCACATTACTATATTATGACAATATGGATATAGTGGTGGTCTTGTCTGCTTGGGACAAGTAAAAGACTGGTTTGCCCTCCTAAAAACTATTTTCTAAGATAGGCTTGAATCTGCTCCACTTCCACCCACAATGCACTGGGTCAGTCTGTTAAGGATGGTGTGTAGCCTAAGATGAGTAGGCTAGACTTCCAAATGAAGATTTGGCAGGTGCAATTCCCTGTGTATTTTCCTTAGAAATTATCTTCTGGATGGCTGTTGCCATTGTATTGCACGGCAATGCGAGATGGATCATATCAATCATAAATAGTGTTCCTCAAAAGGTTGATGCTTGCTCAGACAGTCAGAGCCTTTCGTTTCGTTTCATTCTATGGTCAGGCAATGCAATTTCGGTTAGGTAGGCCTAATCTAAACTTTGTTGATGTCGGGAGGACTGTTTGTTCTTTGAGGAACGATGCTGATTTGAAATACGCCGTTTCCAACGCCATTTGGAGAACAAGACAAAACACATGTTTGGCTTCCAACTTTTGTTAATTGAAAATAGGCTTAATGTTACGATTTTTAATACTTGTCAATACTTAATACACTGCAGTGCATAAAACATATTGGTTTATTATGAACCAGTTCAGGTTCTAGTTCCATTGCTGGCCCCAAAGGACTTCCTGTTTAACCAAAGAGTCTTAAATATTTGTTTATCATTGTTTTTCATTTACATGGTGAATGGGTCCATAGGCTACATAATAGAACAGCTTGTCCCCGGAATTCTAGCCTCCACCTCGCTATTATTTCCGTCGAACAGGTCACCTCATCAGCATACATATACATTCATAGTCGTACCCAGCACTTTTCAGACCATACTCAAGTTTATGTTTATTGTCCCCAGCACTTAGAAAATCAAACTGACACCCCTGCCAAAGTGTATGCCGAAAGTGAAACCATACGGGCAGCAGCATCCACCTCACAGCCAGAGACCTCTGGGGGAAAAAGGAGGCAAACAACACTAGCCCCAGTATTTCAAAGAAGCACCCCATGTGAGAAGTCCAGTAAGTGGTGGAGAGTGTTGGCTGTGCTGTAAACACTCCTGTTTTTCCTGGTAGTCTCCCGTATTTCTCCCCCCTCCTGTTTTGGAAATTTTCCCGCTAATCTCCTGTAATTTATTAGGTCTGAAGACATATCATTTGGGTGGTGCTCTCCAGTTGACACAGATCATGTGCAGAACATATACACATCATTTGTTGACTATCTGACAACTCATAGATGTGTAGTTGATCTGTGTGCAGGTTTAAACTTTCATCTCACAGACTCACACACACACACACACACAGGCCAACGATGGCAGCTCAGTTTTAATGTCAGAAAGCACAAAACATTAATATGTTTAAAGATTCTCAGTCAACTTAAATGTCACTGTGTGTGTGTGTGTGTGTGTGTGTGTGTGTGTGTGTGCGTGTGTGTGTGATTACAGTAAGAATAAATGAATAAACTTAATGTGAATTTAATATTAATAATTTAACAATAAAGTTCATGTGAATTTAACAACAGCTATATGCCATCCATTAGTGGTGGGAGAAAAAAATCGATTCACATATGTATCGGGTTTTTTTGTTTTACGATTTTTAAATAAATTGTTTTTTGTTCAAAAATAATTTTTTTCCCATATTTAAATGATTAATTTTAAGGTGGAAAAAAGTTACCACTTGTAAAGACCATAGACGACTGTATAATATGTGTCATGGAATACACAGAAATCACCTCACAGAAGGTGACAGCTAGCTTATTATTGTATTAGCTTCAACAACACACCAGCATTAAACAGCATTAACTTATGCACAAATAAACAATACATTATGCTAATATCTATTCCAACTGTACTCTGTTATTAATCTCACCTTGTGGCATTTACACACAGTAATAAACCAGAAGTTTAGAGTTGAGGAAAAGGAGGGTGAGTGATGATCTGGGCACAATTGCTGAGTAACAACACAGTGGCTAATTCTAAACAGGTAAAATGGTCTGCACTTACATTGCACTTTTCCACCTTCATGGTGCTCAAAGCGCTTTACATTAGCTTCACATTCGACCATTCATACACCAGTAGGTTACCTACGTAGTGTTGTCTTCACTATTATTTTTTTTACTTAGTTATATTCCAATAGTGCACTTTACCGGTGTTGTTTACATTTTAGTTTGTTTACAATGTTGTCACATGCAAAATTGCACCATCTGTTCAATCTGTAAAACCTGTTTGGTTTTTTTTTGGGGGGGGGGGGTTAGATGGGAGATCATGATAAAAAAAAAATAGAAATTGTGGATTTATGGTAAAAAAAATCATGATCTAAATTGCCCACACACACAAATTTATGTTTATGTTGTGTGAATATATGTTGACCAGCTCTATTATTTCTTGGGCACTGAATAAACAAAAGGATGCGGTTTTGAAATTATATTTGTGTTTCTCTTTTTCTTCTCAGTAACATAAAATAAAAGTGTGTGGTGGGGGAAATGGCTACAGTACCTCCTACCACACAGGTAAGAAGCCTGCCTTCAGGAAAAATTAATGGTCTTCAGTCTTGTGGCCTAATCAATTCCATTCAAGTCCTTAGTTGAACTCCTGTTTGAACCCTCTTAAACAACCTGGCCTATATAAAACAGGACCAGTAGTCAGTAACACACATTTTTATGTATCACACTTTTATCATTTACATAAGTACAGAGTCAAAATCATGTAGCCTACATAAATATACACAGCTATATAAATTAAGTATTATTAAGAACTAAAACAATAGTTTCCATTATTCTCTTTTAAAGTCATTTCTTATGTCAGTAAAAACCATGAAACTGTTTATTTAGCATTGAAATAAACATTACATATGACCTCAAACAGAACAAAACCTAAAGGTGCTTAGTAATACTTGTATCAGTTTAAACCTAAACAGAAATAGCATTTTCATTACTTTAAACAGAAAATATCCACTTAAGATTAGCATTACCGTAATACTAATATTAACATGTTGCTAGCACATTAGCATGAAATGAAGTGAGTGAGATAAGGAAACTGCCCAAGAAGGACAATGGACACAGACTCTTTGAGTCCTGTTTCAACAGCTCAGGGACAGAAATATGTACACTATTAAATGGTCTGCACTTGTATAGCACTTTTCCACCTTCATGATGCTCAAAGCACTTTACATTCGCTTCACATTCACCCATTCACACACCAGTAGGTTTCTAAGGTCTAAGGTCAGTCCTACTGGGGGGGCTAAGTCAGGGTTCAGTGTCTTGCCTAAGGACACTTCGACGTGTGGACAGCCAAAGCCGGGACACGGTCATTGGGTGACCCACTCTACCAACTGAGCCACATCCGCCACTATTAGTATTTGGTTAGTGCAAATGCAGCTTTAAAGGTGTCATTCCACTAAAAAACACTTTTCCACGCTCCTGATGGGTCACCCCGACTTACCAACACATGCTGCCTTTGAAAGTGGTTTGTCACCTCCACTGGCTGCATAACGTATTCACAGAAAACAACGAGAGGAACAAAACAACAAGAGGGACCCAGAAAAAGCTGGACCATCTGATGGACTTTACCACGTGGCGTTCAGCATCTACAAGAGAAGACAGCGCCACAGTAGCTGCTGCACAAACTTGGAAAAAAATGGCGATTCAAACTGGTTCATGTGCTCTCTGTGGAAATAAAACCTCGTTTTTTTCCCTGCACGTTTTCAGAACAAGTGACGGCACAAAACCTAGCCTGATACTCTGGTAAAGGTAAACACATACAGAGAGAGAGAGAGAGAGGGGGGAGTGTTCCTTCACACATTCTGAGCCATGGACATGTATGAGGAAGTCTCAAACCTAATCTCAAACCTTCCTTTCATCTCCAAAATCCTCGAAAAATCTGTTGCTGCACAACTCCACTCTCACTTCTCTACTAATAACCTTTATGAACAATTTCAATCTGGCTTTCGTCCCCTCCATAGCACAGAAATGGCCCTACTTAAAATCACTAATGACCTCCTGCTATCTGCTGACTCCGGTTCACTATCCATCCTCATCCTGCTTGACCTCAGTGCAGCTTTTGACACCATTTCACACCCCATCCTCCTGGACAGACTCTCCTCCATCGGCATCTCCAACACCCCCCTCTCCTGGTTCCACTCCTACCTCTCCGGTCGCACTCAGTTCATTCAACTCAGACCATTTACTTCACACAATTTCTCCCTCACTTCAGGTGTTCCCCAGGGTTCTGTCCTTGGCCCCCTCCTTTTTATTATCTATCTACTACCCCTTGGACACATCTTTCGAAAACACTCCATTCACTTCCACTGCTACGCGGATGACACTCAGCTCTACATTTCTACAAAACCCAATTCCACTCTCCCACCCTCCTCCCTCACCCGCTGCCTTAATGAAATAAGATCCTGGTTCACCTCAAACTTCCTCAAACTCAACAGCAATAAAACCGAGCTTCTACTTATTGGCACCAAATTCACCCTAACCAAAGTCAACAATTTTACCATCTGTATTGACGGCTCGTCCATCACCCCCTCCCCTCAAGTCAAGAGTCTGGGTGTCATCCTCGACAGCACCCTTTCGTTCACTTCCCACATTAATAACACCATCCGCTCCGCCTTCTTCCATCTCCGTAACATCCACCGTCTCCGCCCCTCTCTTACCCCTCAGTCCACTGCCATCCTCGTACACAGCCTCGTCACCTCCCGTCTGCATTATTGCAACTCCCTCCTCTTTGGTCTCCCACAAAAATCCCTCCATAAACTCCAACTGGTCCAAAACTCTGCTGCACGCATCATCACACACCCTCCATCCTCCAACCACATTACACCGGTCCTCCAACAGCTCCACTGGCTCCCCATCACTCACCGTATCCACTACAAAATCCTTCTCCTTACATTCAAAGCCATCCATGACCTTGCCCCCCCGTACCTGACCCAGCTCCTACACATCAACACACCTGCCCGCTCACTCCGTTCCTCCTCCTCCCTCCAGCTCACTGTCCCCACAGCCCGCCTCGTCACCATGGGAAACAGAGCTTTCAGCTGCTGCGCTCCCCAGCTCTGGAACGCACTCCCCCCCGACCTCCGCAACACACAGTCACTACCACAGTTTAAATCCAGACTCAAAACTCATCTGTTCAAACAAGCATATTCACTATAACCACTGCCAACACAACAACACTGTCTTTTTACCATGTGTTTTAATTGTATTTTTATTGTTTTATTTTAACTGTATTGTTTTATTGATTTTGTCTGTAAGGCGACCTTGAGTGTCCTGAAAGGCGCCTAACAAATAAAATATATTATTATATTATTATTATTATAAGTACCGGTAAACTCTGTTGTTCGGCCTCAAGTCATTTTTCTACCGTGAAAAAACAGCTGGAAACAAAGCCCTCCGGACATTTTTGAAAATAGAACCAACATACAATGTTTTCATTAGCAATAGAGAACACAGCAATATTAATGAAATAACAATGGAATGACACCTTTAAAATCCAAGTTTATCCAAACTCACCAATATGTGTCAGAAAATGAACAAGGATGGGCTAATGGCATTTTCCCACTCACTCTGACCGCAAAACAACTAACTACTACATGGACGTCCACTGTTCAGAAAGGCAGGACTAATACCCTGAACAACCAATCAGATTTTTTTTTTTTACCAATCAGAAGGTCACTAGGTGCAATTCTCACCAAATGAGATCATGAAAACGGGAAGTAAAATTAGACATAGTGGACCACACTTCCTCTTTCAAAATAAATGTTTTTGTGGTGTGAATGAAATTCTTATTTTTTCTTTATGTATGAATGTATGTATGTATGTATGTATGTATTACTATGTGAATGCTTGAAATAAACAAAATCAATCAATATAAATAGGTGAAAATGCATTACATTTGCATTTTTACCCATGGTACATGATATAAATAGGTTTATATCACCTTGGTTTTGATAACCTGTAGTAGAAGTTGGACCTGCATGCTATCATTTCCCTTCATAGCCACTTCTAGTCAGTTCTGGACAACTTACTTTTGTCATTAAAAAAAAAAAACAACAAAAAAAAATTCCCTCAGTCATCTTTTAAAATTTGGGCCAAATGTGGTTTGACTTTAAATGTACTCAACAGTGAAATGCATGAGTTCTACAGACACAAGTTTATCTACAATTATATTGTAGATTATATTATGTGTTCAGCATCCTGCTATCTTGTGAAGCTAGTGGTAGCTAATCGCTAATGCTAAAGGCTAATGGTAGCCAATGGCTAGCTGTCAGATAAATTAAACTAATACTTTAGACTATGGAGAGACACTTGTTTGAATAACTTTAGAAGCTGATTATTAATGTGATTAAAGTCATCTGGTTTTCAGTTGTATGTGCTTTGAGTGTGAGTTAATAGAAAAGAACTATCGAAATATAATCCTTTATTATTATTATTATTATTATTATTATTATTATTATTATTATTATTATTATTATTATTATTATTGTTATTATTATTATACGAGCCTTTTTACCCCCCTCCCTTTTTTTACTTTAGCCCTAAAAGGCTCTAACAGTAACAAACAAATAAATCCAGACCAGTGGAAAGTCATTTGTGTTTAGAAAACTGAACTGAGTGGATGTAAACTTTGACCTTTAATGTGAAAAAGTATAAAGCAGGTTTTCTTCTGTGTGTGAATGTACATTTGGCAATGTGGGATTTTTACAACACAATCACCAGTTTAACAATGATTGGATTAATTGATCAGATTAATAATGATTGGATTAATAATGAATGTTTCATTAGGTTTGTATCTTATTTCTGTTAAAGTTGCAGAGGAAAAACAGCACTGTTGGACCATGTTTTAGCTTCTTCACCCACTTTTGAAGTCATGTCATCTCTGCCCACTTTTGGACTCAAATGGGCTCTGTTCATCAACATGCAGACGACACACCAACGTGTTTCACCGGAGAATTTAAACCAAGGCCCCTCCCCTTCATAATTAACCCCTCCTCCTCATAATTAGCCCCACCCAGGGCTTGCGTAGAAGTTTGTTTTGTAAAATCAAGGAAACTTAAATACGTCTATATTTGTTTAGATGTTAGCAGCCCAGCAACCAGAGGGAGCAGACATTCTGTTTACCTGTAACCGAGGAAACCACCAGAAACCCTGGACTTGAACCCTGGACACGAATCCTGTACCTGAACTCTGGCTTCCTTATGGACCATTATTTAGATCCTTTTGTTCCTCATCAGTGTTTGTGTTTCATCCTTTGTATCAGTGTGAACATTCAGTGAAATTATCAATAATAATAATCAATAATACCATGTAATTAATGTGGGGTCAGACGGACTAGCAGGACCAGGCCGAGCAGGACCAGGACCAGCATGACTTAGACCAGGACAACCTGCACAACTAAACTAAACTAAACTAACTAAACTAAACTGTTTTTAGAACAGTTTATTGTCAGAAAAAACTTGGCTCCACCTCCTGTGTCCTCCACATATTTACACATTTATAGTGATAATCAAACAAACATACTCTTACTGGCCACTTCATTAGGTACACCTGTTCAGCTGTGAACCACACTAAAGAAGAGACCCACTCCCATGGATGGACAGGCTATAGGCGAACGTCCACTTTGTAGCAGCATAAATTTTAAGTTGTCATTATTCATAGGCATAATGTAAGTCATTTTCAGATGAAAATGAGAAAAAAATATAGAGTCATTCTTTCTTGGATGTGTATGTCTTTCTTGTATTCTGCTATAATTTGACTGTAGGTCATATTGGTCTGTATGTGGAACCTGAACCTGAGTCTTACAGCCTTGACTGTGGTATATATATATATATATATATATATATATATATATATATATATATATGACTAAGAAACAGCTCCAAGCTCAGTGTTCGAATATCCGCAATAAGAGGTTGCTATCACAGCTAGAGATCGATGAGGTACAGCATTGTACCTCATCCACGGTACAAAGATGCTACGGCAAGGGGGAGCCAGGACGACAGGTCAGCTTGGGGGTGGTTTCACCACCACCCCCAAATATCGAGATTGGGTACCAAGTCCCAGAAAGACTAAACACAAGGGCAGCTGACCTGAGAAAGAGAATCATGAAATCCTGGGGGAACACAACTACCTGCTTGCCAAGGCTAAAGAACAAAGTACCAGACCAGTCTCTACTGGAGGACCTGAACACTGCACTGCAAACTATCCCTACCACTACCATCACTGAGACCAATCAGCTGATGTACGCAGCAGCAACAGTAATCCTAGAGATGCTTGGCTACAAGATGAACAGCCAGAGCAGCCAGAAGGTTGCCCCATGGAGGAGAAGGCTAGAGGCAAAGACCATGGCAGCACGGAGAGAAGTCAGTGTTCTAACAGAACTAAGCAGAGGTTTGAATCTGAGGAAAGCACTACCCAAGAAATACAACAAACTGTCCACAGCTGAGGCACTGGAGACTGCTAAGCAAAGGCTCACAGCACTAGCTACCCGCCTAAAGAGATACACAAGAGAGGTAGAAGCCAGGAGAATAAACCAGTTGTTCTCCACCAACCCAGCTAAGGTCTACTCTCAATGGCAGGGGGGCAAGGTGACAACGGACCCACCTAGGGCTGAGACTGAGCAATACTGGAAGAGCATCTAGAAGGAGGCAACACATAACACCAATGCCCAATGGCTGACAGACTTACAGGCAGAGCACAGCCAACTCCCCGAACAAGACCCAGTAGTCATCACACTAGCAGACATCCAAACCAGAGTGTCCAAAATGAAGAGCTGGACAGCACCAGGGCCCGACATGATTCATACCTACTGGCTTAAGAAACTGACAGCACTCCATGAACGCCTAGCAGCACAGATGAACCAGCTGCTGATATCGGGAAACCACCCAGAGTGGCTAACCCAGGGCCGGACAGTCCTCATAATGAAGGACCCCCAGAAGGGAACAATACCACCTAACTACCGGCCTATAACCTGCCTCAGCACCACATGGAAGCTTCTATCAGGCATCATAGCGACTAAGATGAGTAGGCACATGGAGCAATACATGAGCAGAGCACAGAAAGGAATAGGCAACAACACCAGGGGGGCCAAACACCAGCTACTGGTTGACAGGGCAATTGCCCGAGATTGCAAGACGAGGAACACCAACCTGTGCACTGCCTGGATTGACTACAAGAAAGCCTATGACTCAATGCCACATACATGGATACTGGAATGCTTAAAACTGTATAACATCAACAGGACACTAAGAGAGTTCATCCAGAACTCAATGAGGCTGTGGAAGACAACTCTGGAGGCCAACTCAAAGCCAGTTGCACAGGTGAACATCAGGTGCGGCATTTACCAAGGAGATGCTCTGTCCCCCCTGCTGTTCTGCATAGGCCTAAACCCCCTCAGCCAGATCATTTCAAAGAGTGGCTTCGGATACCAGTTCCGAAGTGGAACATCCATCAACCACCTCCTCTACATGGATGACATCAAGCTGTATGCCAAGAATGAGCGTGACATTGATTCCCTAATTCACCTCACTCGGATCTACAGCAAAGACATTGGGATGTCATTCGGACTAGATAAATGTGGGCGGATGATATCTAAAAGAGGAAAGGTGATCACAACTGAAGGGTTTGACCTACCTGAAGGGAATATCACAGACGTGCAGGAAAGTTACAAATACCTAGGGATCCCACAGACAAATGGTAATCATGAGGAGGCAGCTCGGAAGTCAGCCACAGCCAAATACCTACAGAGGGTAAGGCAGGTCCTGAAAAGTCAGCTGAACAGCAAAAATAAGATCCAGGCCATTAACACCTATGCCGTGCCAGTAATCAGATACCCAGCTGGGATAATATCCTGGCCACTGGAAGAGATACAAGCCACTGATATCAAGACAAGGAAACTCCTTACCATGCATGGAGGGTTCCACCCCAAGTCCAGTGTCCTGAGGCTGTACACTAAGCGAAAGGAAGGGGGCCGAGGACTTGTAAGTGTCAGAACTACTGTCCAGGAGGAAACGGTGAACCTCCAAGAATACATCAAGAAAATGGCCCCCAATAACCAACTGCTAAGTGAATGCCTCAGGCAACGAAAGCCCAGTAAGGTTGAGGAACCAGAGGGGCTATCATGGAAGGACAAACCCTTGCATGGCGTGTACCATCGGCAAATTGAGGAAGTGGCTGATATGGAAAAGACATACCAGTGGCTGGAAAAGGCTGGACTAAAGGACAGCACAGAGGCACTACTCATGGCTGCACAAGAACAGAGCAATAGAGGCTGGGGTCTACCACATCAGACAGGACCCCAGGTGTAGGCTGTGTAGAGAAGCCCCTGAGACAGTACAGCACATCACAGCAGGGTGTAAGATGCTGGCAGGCAAGGCATACATGGAGAGACATAACCAGGTAGCGGGCATACTGTACAGGAACATCTGTAAAGAGTATGGACTGGAGGTCCCAGGGTCAAGATGGGAGAACCCCCCCAAAGGTGACAGAGAACAAACAGGCAAAGATCCTGTGGGACTTCCAGATCCCGACTGACAAGATGGTGATGGCCAATCAGCCTGACATAGTGGTGGTGGATAAACATGAGAAGACAGTGGTGGTGATAGATGTAGCAGTTCCCAATGATAGCAACATCAGAAAGAAAGAACACGAGAAGCTTGAGAAATACCAAGGGCTGAAAGAGGAGTTAGAGAAAATGTGGAGTGTGAAGGCAACAGTGGTACCAGTAGTGATGGGGGCACTAGGGGCAGTGACCCCCAAGCTGGGAGAATGGCTCCAGCAGGTACCAGGAACAACATCAGAGATCTGTGTAGAAAAGAGCGCATTGCTAGGAACAGCTAAGATCCTGCGCAGAACCCTCAGGCTCCCAGACCTCTGGTAGAGGACCCGAGCCTGAAGGAGACACCGCCCACGTGGGGCGAGAGGAAATTTATATATATATATATATATATATATATATATATATAAAAAATGTTCCTCTCGCCCCACGTGGGCGGTGTCTCCTTCAGACTATATATATGTCTATATATATATATATATATATATATATATATATATATATATATATATATATATATATATATATATATATATATATATATAATTTTTTATTTATTCATTTTTATGGAACATATGAGTCTGTAATAAAGTTTTCAATTCAATTCATCCCACAGGCCGTATGTTTGAGACCCCTGATCTATAGGAACCTGGTCCTGTTTGTATCCTGTTTAGTATTTCAGAGCAGATTCATGATGAAATGTCAGATTTATTTCCTTTATAATATTAATATTGATCCCAGTACTGATGTGTTCAGTGGCTGTAGTAGTCCAATAATAAGGTTACAGCTCAAATTTAATAAACAAATCTGAATCAATTAATTAATGCTGAATCAAATCAATATTGGATCAAATTGAATCCTGATTAAATGTAGAAACTGAAATTGAATGTATTATGTAAATTGGCCATGGTACCCAACCCTACTGTTAGGAAAGAGGTCACAACCATCTAATTATAAATTCTGACCTACAGATTTTGAGATGATTTTTGTTTAAATTGTGTCTGTAGTTTAACCCTTTGATGCATACTGGTCACTCCAGAGGACAGTTATTCTAAAGGTGTTGTGAAGTAAATATCCTAGCATGTGTGTATCTGAGATTCCTGCAGCCACCTTCATCCATTCATACATTCATTCATTCAGTTATTCTCCATTAGGGAACAAAGGAATTTCCTTTGTTTAAGTTTAATATTTTCCCGCCTGGGAATAGGCCACTCCTTAGAAGTGTTTAACCAATGAGATATTCTTATGAAAATACGAATCTCTCTCTGTATCCAATAATATGTAACTATGTGTCTTTTTCTACCCAGTGATTGACGTCAGTGGACGGGGGGTGTGATTTTAATAAATTCAACCTCCACGGGGCGGGAACGTCAGAATGGGACCCCGAAAATGCAGACCTAGGAGCCTATGTTGCTCACTGTCTTTTCATGGCCTTCTCCTCCCGCGGGGGTTTAAACTCCATCACGGTTTTTCCTGTGTTTGTTCTTAACCTGTTCTTGTTAAATTAGACTTATCAGGTGTTTTCTTGTATGTTCATGGGATATGTTGTTTTAGTTCCATATCAGTCAGTTCATATCATTACTGTAACTTGGCTCTTCTTAATACCTGATCTGCACTAATATGTTTCCAATCATGTACATCAATTACTTGTTATTAGACTACAACAGTCACCTTAAACCACAACTGCATTAAAAACATTTTACTTCATAGTGTTCTGATATTGCATTTTAAATATTTGTTTCTTTATTTTAAAGCTTAAACACAGTTTCCAGCTGAGTGGACATTTTGTAACTCCCTAAAAAAAATAGGTTCATTAAAACGATTTCAATCATATTGCTTTTTTCATCTCTAAAGAGGAATAAAAGCAGTTGGGAAAAATCTTGACAAATATTTTCATATTTCATGCATCAAAGTGTTAATTTTTTCAGTTTAAGAATTCCTTAGTTTTTTGTATAAAGATTTGTGTTAAGTAGTTGATCCTGAACAAACTTGTTTAAGGGATGTACGTGTTCTAACACATGTGTAATCAATGAAATATTAACAAACCCCAACATATTTGACCATTTCATTTTTCACATTTTAGGGGTGGTGCAGTGGTTATCACTCACGCCTCACAGCAAGAAGGACCCTAGTTCAATTCCCACACCAGACATTTCTGTGTGGAGTTTACATGTTCTCCTTCTGTCTTCGTGGCTTTTCTCCGGTTTCCTCTCACCATCGAATGACATGCACTGATAGGTTCATTAGTTAATCTAAACCAGCCATAGGTGTGAAAGTGAGAGTGTTTGTCTATATATGTTCAGTCCTGAGATGAACTGGAGACTCATACAGGGTGTACCCCGCCTTCGTCCATTGTAGCTGGATTAGGCCCCCAATGACACCCGCAACCCTAGTGAGGGTGTGTCATAACCCTAACCCTAAAGCAGGTTCAAATTATGAGACGAGGCATTTTAGGGGAAGCTGAGCCTGACAGTCTGAAAAATGGCTACTGGTAGTATCAATAATTTGTCTGTGCAACTCTAGTGTTCAAACCAAAATCATGAGGTTGGGATGTAAAACATTTCAAAATGTACTAGAAGAGTCAAAAACTGCTCTTGTACACTGGTATGGGTAACTGGTAAAGTTGACAGAACTGACATCAGGACAAACCTCCGCGAGTGATGTTGTATTTATCACTGGGCAGTGGTGTCTTTATTTCACTTTAAATATTGAGCTTTTGCATGTGCCCCAGTACCAGAACCTGTTCCCTCCACGTCTCAGGTAGAATACATGAAGTATTTGAAGCTATGGAAAAATATAGCATTGCTGCTGGAAAGTAATATATTATTTGGAAAAAATAGTATTCCTTTCTGCCACTAGGGGAAAAATCCCTACTGACAACTGACATGCAACAGGAACCAAACTATTTTTTAAGCCGAACTCTCACCCTAACTCTAACCTTAACCCGCACTCTAACCTGACCCTTAACTCTAATTATTCAATTCAAATCAATTCAAACAACTTTATTAGTCCCTCAAGGGGCAATTCAGTTCAGCAGTTCATCCAATCATGCATTTCATTTCCGCACAGAAAGTTTCAGGGAGACCTCACAGAGACACGAAGCGCCATACACATATATAGTACAAGTGCATAGTGAAGATAAAATGTAATTTAAAAAAGTAAAATTTATAATTAAAAAATTTAAAATTTAAAACAAAAAATTAAAAAAATACATAAATAAATACATAAATAAATAAATAAATTTTAAAATTCAAATTATTGCACTGTACCCATCACGCACTGAATAATCCAATTATAACCCTAACTCGAACCCTAATCCTAACTTTAACCTAGGACTAAAGTCAAATCCAAAAACAGAAAGTGGAACATGATCAGTGAATGCATCGTGGTTGTTGACATTAGGATTTCACAAACAGCTGATGGACTGGGGCCAGGTCCATCCAGTGGGTGGGGCTCCAGAGTTCAAAGGTGAAAGATCAGACTAGTTCAAGGTGACAGAGACAACAGGAAGTCAAAGAGCATCCACTGAAACCTGATGCAGATGGACTCACTGGACACTTTATTAGGAAGGTGCTGGGTGTGATTTGCTGGGGGGATGTGGGGGGGGATCATCCACCCCTCTGGTTTTGGACATCACCGTTGGGTCCTGCAGCCCAGGTGTCTTTCTGACAGTGTGAACACAAAATACCTGAAAGAGGAACTTCACATGCAGTGAAGTTCAGGTGAAGGGGGGTGTAAAGCTCGCAGCTGGACCCGTGAGCCACCTTCTCCTTCTGGGGGGTGAAGGTACAGGGCGGACTCCTGACTCCCACAGGCTCGACCCGCGGTACCCCCCTCCGAATGTGGCCCGTCCTGGGATGGGTCTCATGCGCTCAGAGAGAACCAAACCCCGGTCCCGGGTGCAGTGCCGTACTGTGCCCTCGCACACGGGCAGATAAAATCAGTGAAAAACTTCACATTCATGAGCAAATGAACACGATGCATATGGACCCGGATGACCCCCCCCCCCCCAACAGCGAAATAGAAAAGGCCACATGGACTGCGCCATCCATGTGGGAATGAGTCACAACATCAGCAAGCTTTTTTTCTGTGGAAAAAAAACAACCCCTCCCCTCTGGTTTTTTGATAAATCGCACCCTGGGAAGGTGTACCCACTGCCTGTGTTACAACGCTGCTAAAAATCTTTTATTATTATTTACTGGGAGTGAACTTTACTTTTGCTAATGTTTAGTGACACATTTATGCTTTTAGATAAATAAAACCATATAAATAAACAGTCTGAACGTGTCTGTTTAAGACAACTAAAAAGTCCTTCTTGAAGATTAAAAACATCATTTAGTATAAAAAAAAGTTATTTAAGATTTGACTTTTACTTTAGGATGGTTTAAATAAACATTATGGAACAAAAATGATGATAACAATTTCTGAAAAAGAAGAAAAACTAAAACTAAAATAAATCTTTATGTCTGTATTTTAATACATATTTCACACAGAACTTTTTAATATCAACACAGTCTGAAATAAAATATTGCAATATCACAGGTGGGGGGGTGGGGGGCAGGGGGGCAGGGGCACAAGTTGACCACAAATGCAACCTACTAGGTTCAGAAGACCCCCCCCCCCATGGCTGGATGAAGCACAAACAGTTCTAACACAAACTGATGACTGAGCAGTGAAGGACGGTGGGGAAAAACAGGAACAACTGGACCCCCTTAAAACCCCGTTCAGACCCTCTTGAACCCCCCCTCCCCCAGACCCCCTGGTATGCGCGCATGCGTGCTGCAGTTTGAACACATTTACTGCAGACCCACCTGTCCATCACTGCTGCTCAGTCTCATCCTCTGCCCGCTTTCTACAAGGTCATTCTGACGCACGACGCACGAGCGAAGACCCCGACGTATACCCCCCCCCCCCACACACACACAAACACACAGAAAATACAGACTCAACTTTTACGATCTGATCAAAGTGATGGAGGCAGAGAGATAACCGAGGGAGGGGGACACCGGAGACAAGCCCCCCACCAGTGAAACATAACCCCATCATACGCGCGCGCAAACACACCGGTCCAGAAATCGCACCATGCTGTCCATCCTGTGGCCCTGGTCCCCTTCAGACCACCTTTAGCAAGAGCATCTCCTCCTCTAAACAGAACCCCCCCCCCCACACACACACACACACACACACACACACCTCCTCAGATCTCCTCTTTTTCCCCATCATTAGGAACATGTCCTTGTTAAAGCCAAACCTTACCGCTAAATAAATGTGACAAATAGAAAAGCTCATCAGTGCATGAAGCGGATGCGCGTGTACAGAAGGACGCGCGTGCACAGAAGGACCCGTATAGACCCGTGCAAACCCGGTATAAATGCGGCATCCGGAGACTTACCTTTGGGTGCAGATGTACCGTTTTCCGCTCAGGGAGTCACCCCCCAGGACTGAAGCAGTAACAGCCCCCGTGATGAGGAGGAGCAGTGACGTAGTGACGCACCTCCAGCTCCACCCCCTCTCCTTTTCTTACTACACAGCATCCTCCTCAAATGGAGCCCCGCCCCCTCCTCCTCCAGCAGACACCACACTCTGTTTGGCCCTGGGGGGTGGGGGGGAGGGACTGTGTGCCTGTGTGTGTGTGTGTGTGTGTGTGTGTGTGTGTGTGTGTGTGTGTGTGTGTGTGAATATTAGAAGGTGACATTTGAAGTGGTGTTGAGGGGTGAGGTGGGGGGTGTACTCCACCGTCATTTTACACATATGCACCAAATGGTTGGTGCAATGAGCTGTACAAGACGTGGCCCCGCCCCTCTGCAGGACGTGGTCCCGCCCCCCTGCACGTGCCCGGGCTCGTGCCTGTAATTGGCCATTTTTAAAAGACATAAATGCCCCCCCTGTGGAAAAGAGGAATAATACACCTGTAAGAGGGAAGGAGGAAGAAAATGAGAAAGATGAGGAGGAAGAAGAAAAAAATGAGGAGGAAGAAAAGAACAAGGAAGATGAGGAAGTAGAGGAGGAGACACAGTTTAGTTGATCTACCTCCTCCCCTTTGGTCTTCCTCCTCCTCCTCCTCCTCCTCCTCCTCCTCCTCCTCCTCCTCCTCCTCCTCCTCCTCCTCCAGACCTCCTGTTCACTTTAAAACTCTCCATTGCCTCTCTCTCCTCTGCACATGTCTAAACCATCTCAGTGTAGCATCTCTGACTTTACCTCCTAAACATCTACATGTGTTGTCCCTCTGATGGACTCATTCTGATCCTCTCCATCCTGGTCACTCCCCCAAAAAAACCATCACATCTTCATCTCCTCCAGCTCTGTCTTCCCAAACTGTGGTCTTCAAGGGCCAGTGTCCTGTATGTTTGAGATAGTTCCCTCTTCCCTCACACCTGGAAGCAGAGCTGCAGAGCTGATGAGGATCTGAATATTAACTCTTAAATGTCAGTGATGATGTGTTCTGAATAGATGGCTTAGTTTCAATTTTCAGAAACATTTTCGTTATGTTTTTAAATTAGTTTTGTTCTTGGAACAGGTGTCAAAAGGCAACTATAGAAAAATTTTAATTAAAACTTCTGGGACCAAATTTCAATAATCGTACATCTTGTTAAGGAAATGTTTTGCACATTTTTTCCAAGTTATTATAATTTTGTAAATATTGTTCATGTTGTTATTTATTTTTACTTATTTTTCTACATTTTGTTATTGGATTTTATTATTTTTTCTTTAATTTTGTTCCATTTGTGTCTTACTTTGTTCATGTTACTAATTATATTCTTAGTTTATTATTTGTTTTTGGTTATTTTCTTGATGACTTTGGCTGTTTTTGTTGATTTTGTTGCTTCTTTTATTCCTTTGTTTTTTTTACTGTGGAAATACTAAAGTCTCAGGAGTTAAAGGGTTAACTGAACCATGTGGAAGAAGGACATGTCACCGGCCCTCATGAAGGAGTTTGACACCTCTGCTCTAGACTGGTGTTTCTCAATCCTGGTCCCCAAGGCTTCAGATGTTTCTCTCTTCCAGCACACTTGACTGTCATTATCAGTTTTCTGCAGAGCATGATGATGGATGATCATTTAAACCAGGTGTGTTTGGAGAGTGATACATCTAAAACATGCATAACTGAAACTCTTCTACCTTATATATATATAAAAAAAAAAAAAAAAAAATGTTCCTCTCGCCCCACGTGGGCGGTGTCTCCTTCAGACTCGGGTCCTCTACCAGAGGTCTGGGAGCCTGAGGGTTCTGCGCAGGATCTTAGCTGTTCCTAACAATGCGCTCTTTTGTACACAGATCTCTGATGTTGTTCCTGGTATCTGCTGGAGACATTCTCCCAGCTTGGGGGTCACTGCCCCTCATGCTCCGATCACAACTGGTACCACTGTTGCCTTCACACTCCACATTTTCTCTAACTCCTCTTTCAGCCCTTGGTATTTCTCAAGCTTCTCATGTTCTTTCTTTCTCATGTTGCTATCACTGGGGACTGCTACATCTATCACCACCACTGTCTTCTCATGTTTATCCACCACCACAATGTCAGGCTGTATCTGGAAGTCCCACAGGATCTTTTGTTCTCTGTCATATTTGGGGGGATGTCCCATCCTGACCCTGGGACCTCCAGTCCATACTCTTTACAGATGTTCCTGTACAGTATGTCCGCTACCTGGTTATGTCTCTCCATGTATGCCTTGCCTGCCAGCATCTTACACCCTGCTGTGATGTGCTGGACTGTTTCAGGGGCTTCTCTACACAGCCTACACCTGGGGTCCTGTCTGATGTGGTAGACCCCGGCCGCTATTGCTCTGGTGTTCAGAGCTTGTTCTTGCGCAGCCATGAGTAGTGTCTCTGGGCTGTCCTATAGTCCAGCCTTTTCCAGCCACTGGTATGTCTTTTTGATATCAGACACTTCCTCAGTTTGCTGATGGTACATGGTGTGCAAGGATTTGTCCTTCCATGATAGCCCCTCTGGTTCCTCAACCTTACTGGGCTTTTGTTGCCTGAGGCATTCACTTAGCAGTTGGTCATTGGGGGCCATTTTCTTGATATATTCCTGGAGGTTCACTGTTTCCTCCTGGACAGTATTTCTGACACTTACTAGTCCTCGGCCCCCTTCCTTTCACTTAGTGTACAGCCTCAGGACACTGGACTTGGGGTGGAACCCTCCATGCATGGTAAGGATCTTCCTTGTCTTGATATGGCTTGTATCTCTTCCAGTGGCCAGGATATTATCCCAGCTGGGTATCTGATTACTGGCAGGGCATAGGTGTTAATGGCCTGGATCTTATTTTTACCATTCAGCTGACTTTTCAGGACCTGCCTTACCCTCTGTAGGTATTTGTAACTTTCCTGCACATCTGTGATGTTCCCTTCAGGTAAATGGACTGCATTTATATAGTTCTTTTCCACCTTCATGGTGCTCAAAGTGCTTTACATTAGCCTCACATTCACCCATTCACACACACACACTCATACACCAGTAGGTTTCTAAGGTCTAAGGTCAGTCCTACTGGGGGCCTAAGTCAGGGTTCAGTGTCTTGCCCAAGGACACTTCGACATATGATATCTTCTAGATATCATCAGCCCACATTTATCTAATCCGAATTACATTGCAATGTCCCAATGTAGATCAGAGTGAGGTGAATTAGGGAATCAATGTCACGCTCATTCTTGGCATACAGCTTGATGTCATCCATGTAGAGGAGGTGGATGATGGATGTTCCACTTCGGAACTGGTATCTGAAGCCACTCTTTGAGATGATCTGGCTGAGGGGGTTTAGGCCTATGCAGAACAGCAGGGGGGACAGAGCATCTCCTTGGTAAATGCCGCATCTGATGCTCACTTGTGCAATTGGCTTTGAGTTGGCCTCCAGAGTTGTCTTCCACAGCCTCATTGAGTTCTGGATGAACTCTCTTAGTGTCCTGTTGATGTTATACAGTTTTAAGCATTCCAGTATCCATGTATGTGGCATTGAGTCATAGGCTTTCTTGTAGTCAATCCAGGCAGTGCACAGGTTGGTGTTCCTCGTCTTGCAATCTCTGGCAATTGCCCTGTCAACCAGTAGCTGGTGTTTGGCTCCCCTGGTGTTGCATAATAAAGCCTTTAAAAGTGAGTTGCTGTGTAGAAAATGTGTTTGATCAGGTCACAGTTAGTCAGTTTAGTGGGTATGAAGAGGAAATTTGGGAAAAATGGGGGAAAAAGTCACAATTGAGATAAAATCATAATCTTGATCAGATTTTTTTTTTTTAAAAGCAAAATTATGAGATAAAAAGTCACAATTATGAAATATGAAGTCATACATATATATATATATATATATATATATATATATATATATATATATATATATATATATATATATATATATATATATATATATATATATATATAACAAATGCATAATTATGAGATAAAAGGCCAAAATTATGAAATAAAAGTCATAATTATGATCATAGGCGTACACAGACAGATGCTAGGTGGTGCTAGACGACTTGGCCCTTTGCCCTTTATCAATGAAAGAGCCCTGTTGAAACTTTGGGGCTTTTAAGTTTGTTTAATGATGATGATGTGAATAGACATGAACAGACTTGGTATGTATAAGATAGGTTTAAGTAATTATAAATACAGATGAGAGAGAGAGAGAAAGAGAGAGAGAGAGAGAAAGAACTCGGTGCCTGTACTTCCCCCAGCATTCTAGCTCCTAGGGCAGCTTAGACTGAACTGTGACTTCTGTCTGTTTTTAACTAACCTGACCATAGGCTTTCTCAAACAGGAACGTTTTCAACCTAATTTTAAATGTAGAGACTGTGTCCTCCTCTTTAATATAATAATAATAATAATAATAATAATAATAATAATAATAATAATAATAATAATAATAATAATAATAATAATAATAATAATAATAATAACGACATGAAATTACATCCGTAATTCAAATGACCACAGTTCATCGACTGTTTACGGTAGAGACATAATTCCCATAATTCTGAAAGCCCATAAGATAAACTTTCCAGTGATATACGACACATTACGGTAACTTGCTGTGGGCGCTTCCGAGCTTCTGCTGGAAATACAAAATAAAATCCAGGAAGTAAAGAAAGAGGAGCTTTGTGGTCAGTCAAGCAGGAGTTGGAAGTTTGGAGTGGTGTTTTAGTGTTTGTATATAATAAATAACATTTGTAAATAATAGTATTTTTGTTTCCAAAGGGTTATGAGTGTTTTTGCGTCGTTGTTTACCGTCGCCGTTCGTTAGTCAAGTTTTTGGTCATATAGCCTCTCTATGATCTGTAACATGTAACTAATGACAAATACTGAGGACATTTACACAGCTCCATGGTTCTATGTGGAAGAGGAGAACTCCTTGGAGATGTGAGGAGTGGAGCAATGAATTTTTCCTGCTGATGGAGGGTAACTGTTTTACACCATTTTACAGCATCTAAAAAACACCTGGACATTTACACATATTTTAGGCTGTAACTTGGCACCTGAAAGTAAAATGTAAAATAAAAGAAACTTTTTGAGAAAAGTAAAATATGTATATTTACATTTGTGCTATCTCAGAAATTTTGCATCTGTTTATTTGAATATGAATATAAAAGGAAAAACATGATGAAAATTCAAATCTGTTTTTTACTTTTTTTTGTTATTTAACACTGTTTTTATAATCTTTAACTTATAATAATGAGAAAATATGTGTATATTTTGACATCTACATGTGTTCTGGAAAAAAGGGGAAAAAATCTTTCAGATAGGGCATTTTTTGGCACATTTGTAGAGGAAAAAAAGTTAAAAAGGGCCAGGCGGAATGGAACTATTACAGAACTAAAAGGATTATACAATATAATCTTTTCATTCTTCATCCACACATCACTCAATGGTGTTGTTAGTATGTCCATGTTATCTGTTATCAGGAATAATTAATATTTGGATCACTATTTCACTTTTAAAATTCTTATATATGCAAATTTCAACCATGACAAAACATCAAACATAAGGTTTTTGAAGGACATTTACTCCAAATTTATACAGTAAAATATTTTCATTTTTCATCCACACATCAATCAGTGATGCTGTTAGTATGGCCATGTTATCTGTTGTCAAAAATAATATTTCGATCACTATTTAATATTTAAAACTCTTATATATGCAAATTTTAACTATGAAAAAACATCAAACATAAGGATTTTTAAGGATAATTACTCAAAATTATACAGTAAAATATTTTTATTCTTCATCCACACATCAGTAAATGGTGCTGTTAGTATGGTAATGTTATCAGTTGCCAAGAATAATTAATATTTGGATCACTATTTCACTTTTAAAATGCTTATATGCTTATGTCCACATATGTGGACGCCAGATCCTAAGGGGTTAAGATGTTTAAATAAATGCTGTTACAGAAAATTCATTCCTGATTTTTTTTATTTTAAAAAAACTCACACTGTTATATTAAGACAGCCAGTGGTTCTACACGCTGTACAAACTGCCCTTTTTTTCCCCACTGAGCATCTGCCCCCCAAAATGTCTGTGCACGCCACTGATCCTGATCCTTAACCTTTTGGTGTATACTGCTAGTCAGAGGTGTAACTAAGTAGAAGTACTTCCTTTACTGTACTTATGTAAAAAAAACAACATTTAAATATCTTTACTTGAGTATTTATTTTCTGACAACTTTTTACTTTTACTCCCTACATTTTTGTACAAATATTGGTACGTTATACTCTTTACATTCTCAGAATAGACACATTACTTAAAAAAAAAACCTAGACAAACGTGACAGTATGACAAATAAGTCGTAAATCAGAAATGATGACTTACTAAAACAGAATTTTTACATTTTATTTCATAATTATCCATTTCTTATCTCATAATTATGACTTTTTTCTCATAATTTTCACGTTTTCATCTCACAGTTTAGATTTTCTATCTCATAATTGTGCTTTTTGTGTCTCCTATATTATGGAGGACTGAACCTGCCATAATTAAAAAATATTAACAGAAATATAAAAAATGCGTGATAAAACCTTTTAGATACCACTTATTTATATTTGGAAAACAATGCAGGGATAAAAATGAAAGAAGGAATTCTTTCATTTTTCATTTTTATCCCTGCATTGCTTTCCAGTTATATTTTCTTCAGTATTCCCTCTTTTACATTTTTTCCTCTATTTATTTCTGTATCACACATTTATTTATGTCACTGATGTATTTGTGTGACATATTTTTTTCTGCCCTCTATTTATTTCTGTGTCACATATTAATTTCTCTCACCTATTTATTTGTCACAGATTTATTTGTGTCACACATTTTTGTCAGCTATTTATTTCTGTCATGTATTTATTTCTGTTACCTCTTTATTTGAGCATAGCTTTGTATTTTTATATTGTCTTTATCTTTTTTCTTATTTATTTACATTTTTTATCTGGCATCTTATTAATTTGTTGGTAGTGGGGTTTTTTTTTTACTTCATGCTTGTATTCATTTCTTCAGTATTCCTCCGTTTTCTTTTTATTCCTGTATTTATTTATGCATGTGTTTCAGACTCCTCTTTATTTCTGCATATATATACTTATATATACTTCGGTTTGAAGGTTTGAAGCATGAAAAGGATTCAGTATGAAGTGAGAAAAGGGAAAGTATGACTAAAAAGTTTTGAGGAAATAGATAAATGTGACAAATAAATAGGTGACAGAAATAAATACATGACACCAATAAATATGTGATAGAAATAAACAGAGGAAAACATATAAAAGAGGAAATACGGAAGAAAATGGAAATGGAAAGCAATGCAGAAATAAATGCAGGGAGAAAAATAAAAGAAGGAAAAATATAAATAAGTATAAAAAAAGCTAAATAAAAATATGGAAATGGATTTATCAAGAAAGAAACAGAAATAAATGAAAGAAGGAAAACATAAATAAGTGGTGCCTACATGGTTTTTTACCAAGCATTTTTTTAAATATTTCTGTTTATATTTTTATTATGGCAGGTTCAGTCCTCCATGCTTCTATGACTTGGAATGTTCCTGAACTTCCTGTCATATTCTATTGTATTGTATTCTATTTTATTTATACAACTTTAGTATTTCTCCATAAAAACAATATTGCCCCCCCCACCCCCCACAAACACACACACACACGTCGACATAAACATAAATAGTAATGAGTAAAAAACTAAAGGAAAAAAAGAAAAAGAAATGCAAAACTACAAAAACCAAAAAACAACAGACTTTGATGTATTTTATTTTATTTTTTTGTCACAGCTGACGTGTTAGAGGGTTAGGTTTTTTTTCCCATTTATTTTATTTTATTAAAATAAAAATAATATTTTTTAAGTGCTTGTGACATTCTCCTGGTTGTACGTCCCCGGGGTCGTGCGTGCGTGCGTCCTGCTCTCCACTTGCAGCTCATTGGTGCTCTCTGCTTCTGCGCCTGCGCGTCTGTGTTGCTTCTGTAGCTGTGGGGGCTCAGCTACGCCCCCCGCGGTGGATGCGTGCACGCGCATCTCTGCTCCGTCAGTTACACGTTCAGACTCAACAGGAAAAGTGTCCACGACGGCGGACACGCGCACCGGTGCGCTTTGGTGGACTCCCTCCTGGACCCCCACCCAGACCACATTAGACTCCATCTACCCTGAACGCACGCGAACCCTCGTCTGTGCCTGTGAACCTCCGTGGGAGGGGCTGTTGTTTTGGCCTGATTAGACCCACGCGCGGACTGAGGAGTGATGGGCACGCGCACCAAACTGGTCCACTAGATCCACCAGGTCCACCAGGGCTGGATTAGACCATGAGACTCAGCATGGACCTGGTCTGGAGAATCCTGGCTGCACTGAGCTTCGACTGTTTCAAACCTTCATCTGCATCAAGGTGAGTCCAAAAGGGTCTACCCTGTACCTGGGTCCAAAAGGGTCTACCCTGGACCTGAGTACCAGTGGTTCTACCCTGGACCTGGGTCCAAAAGGTTCTACCCTGGACCTGGGTACCAATGGGTCTGTCCTGGACCTGGGTCCAAAAGGGTCTACCCTGGACCCGGGTACCAATGGGTCTACCCTGGACCTGAGTACCACTGTTGTCTACCACTGGGTCTACTTAAGACACTACCCTGGACCTGGGTATGAGGTGAGTCCTGATCATCTCAACCACATCAGATCCAGTTCATGTGACTGTATATCTGTCTATTTAGACACACAGTAGAACTGTCAAATCATTATTTTTTAATCAAATTAATCACAGGGTTGCTGTGGATTCATGTTGATTGATCACGATTAAATATTATTAATTTTTCATAGCAGTTTTTTTCATGAACAAACTCAGTAAAGTTAATTTATCTGAACTGAGCAATATGTTAGCCTTACAATAGCACATGCTAATTCTAACCTGCTACTGGATCAGCTGGCCATTAACATACAGTAATGTTAACACTACTGGGACTAACTGCAGACATATCCAGAATCCGTGAGAACCTGTGAGACGACTTTGTTGTGATTTGGGGATTTATAAATAATCATGGTAATAAAGTAATCTGTTAGCTCATTAATTTTGACAGACCTAATATGTCTGCATGTATGTGTATATATATATATATAGATATAGATAGATAGATAGATAGATCTCTCTCTCTCTCTCTCTCTCTCTCTCTCTCTCTCTCTCTCTCTATATATATATATATATATATATATATATATATATATATATATATATATATATATATATATATATATATATATATATATATATATATATATATATATATATATATATATCATATATAAATATCTCAGAAATATCTCCCTCTCACCCGTGTCCTCCTTCTCTCCCCAGGTCTCCCACCAGGCTTAGCTCCACCCCCCCCTGCAGCCTGGACAGTAGCTCCCTCACTGGCTCCCTGTCCCTTGGCCCAGACTCCGCCCACTGCCCAGACTCCACCCACTGCCAGTGCTGTATCTCCTATGAGGCGCGGCTCAAGCGTCTTTCCTGCGGTCACCTCTACTGCGACCCTTGCTGCGACCACATCGTCAACCTGGCCTTCCAGGACATCGAGGGTCTGTCTGACTACCCCTGCCCCATGTGCAAATCCATGCAGCGGCTAGGGGGGCCAGGGGGCTTGGGGGGTCCGGGCCCCTCCTCCTCTGGGTACGTCTGTGGACCCTACACCCTGCTGCAGCAGCACATGTCCACAACCAAGGAGCACGGCAGCCGCTGGGGGTGAACTTTGAACTCTGAGGGGAATGACCCCAGTTCTTCTGTGGGTGTTTTTAATGTGCTGCTGTTCGTGCTGGTGACAGATGTGCCCTAGTATCTGTAACATATGCTCCTCAGGTAGATCCATAGCTGGGCTCGGACTTAAGCATGAGGACCCATGTGGGTCTAGTCCTGATGTTGGTCTGGTGCTCATGTGGGTCTGGTCCTGATGTGGGCCTGGTGCTCATGTGGGTCTAGTCCTCCTGTGGGTCTGGAACCACCACAGACTAGACCATAGTGGTGGGTGATATGGCCAAAAAACAAAATCTGGATTATTTTTAAAATTCAATAACGAGAATCTGATGATATCCTTTAAAATGTGAATTTCAGTGGGGTTTTTTTAATAAGAAATGAAACATATGGTGATGTTCCATCTGTGTCTGAACACCGAGTACTGATGGTCCATCTGTGTTTGAACATCTGCTGATGGTCCATATGTGTTTGAACATCTGCTGATGGTCCATATGTGTTTGAACTTCTGCTGATGGTCCATATGTGTTTGAACTTCTGCTGATGGTTCATCTGTGTTTGAACATCTGCTGATGGTTCATCTGTGTTTGAACTTCTGCTGATGGTTCATCTGTGTTTGAACTTCTGCTGATGGTTCATCTGTGTTTGAACTTCTGCTGATGGTCCATCTGCTTTAAAACAGCTTCTGATGAGTCATCTGTATTAAAACTCTTCTGCTGATGGTCCATATGTGTTTGAACTTCTGCTGATGGTTCATCTGTGTTTGAACTTCTGCTGATGGTTCATCTGTGTTTGAACTTCTGCTGATGGTCCATCTGCTTTAAAACAGCTTCTGATGAGTCATCTGTATTAAAACTCTTCTGCTGATGTTCCATCTTTGTTTGAACACCTTTTGCTGATGATCCTCTTGTCATACAGTTTCATGCTAGTTTTCAAATGTTCCAGATCATACTGTAAATATTTATTTTGTTAAAAAATTAAACCGTGGGATGTGTATGAGAACGATTGGCTCTTTTATTATGTGTTTTGACACATTTACAATGAAAATATCAGCTGTTGGGTTAACCCTAACCCCCTAGCCCTTTAACGTTAACCACTTTAACTTTGAACCTCTAACCTTAACCCTAACTACCTAATGCTTTAACCATAACTCCTTAACTCCCCAACCTTAACCATAAACCGCCTAACGTTAAAGGGCTCCTTCTGCTGAAAACCACTTTGTGTAACTCTTTGTACCATGTGATAGTTCACAACCAGTTCTATATGCACGCAGCACTTCAAGAAGTGAAATTTAACCCACATGGTCAACCCACGATAGAGACACAGACATACAAGTGACTCAGAGGCAAAACCTAGCTACGTCACTGGGTCATAAGCCCGTGTTAGATACATTGTATGTGTAAATATTAAAACATTCCCTGTTGTCAGCATACAAAACTACTTTTATAAAAAAAAAAAAAAAAGCAAAACAGTAAATATACGTACCGGGAAGCTGAACTGATGCTGCAACATCTCTCCATGCCTTCGCTTTTAACCTCGAGTTGTGGTACCCCTTCAGTGACAGGTCGTAAAAAACAGGGTTGGCTGAAACCACTAAGATCAAATGCTCAAGCTGGTCTAAATACGCCGCCATTCTTTTCGGTGGTTGTCCCGCTTTCTCCTTGCTTTTGATTGGTCAGTAGCTTTTGATTGTGTCATTGACACTGTTACACCGCTGTTCTAAAAGTTGAAGTGTTTCCAACTTACAGCGGTCAAAAAACAGTCTCTCTTGGTGTTTTCTTTTTCTCTTTTTGCACTGAAGACACTTACCCAGGGTTGCAGCGGGGTTGTAAAAGGTAGTGAAAGGTAGTAAATGAAATTAGACCAAATTATGGCTTGTAAAAAGTATTAAAAAGTAATAAATGTCATCTGACCAGGTAGTAATTTTTTGACCTCCATAATGTGTCTAAAATACATTTTGTAATTTGTGTAATGCAAGCCTATCTCCTTGAATTAATAAACTACCATGAATTTGTTTTTATGTTCCAAGTAGGACCTGAGTGACCTGACTTGTACCTTGTGCGCGTTGAGCCAATCAGGGTCGTGCTTCTCATAACCATAGTTGTTAGCCAGTTAGCAACATGGGTGGTTATCAATGAGAAATTGCATTGTAAACAACAAACTAGCTAACGTAGCTAGCAGCCTTGGTTTCGAGAAACACACCCCTGAGTAGGCGACTAGCTGTCTTGCTGCCAAATCTGCGCTAGTTTATGGCGTTATTTCAGATGTGGGCAAATTGCTCTGGCTGGAGGAAGCTTCGTTCAAAGACTGGCTTAGGCAACAGCCGAGAGGATTATTGCAACGTATGTAAGAAAGCTATAAATGTTACGTGGATGGGGGTGAAGGCGGTGAAATCACACATGGAATCGAATAGCCATCAAACAAGGATGCAGGGACGAAACGTGCAGCGACCGCTGTGTCTGTTTAGTGTTGGGACCAGTGCTGGGTAAGTTACTTTGAAATAGTAATTAATTACAAATACTAGTTACTTCCCCAAAAAAGTATTTGTGTTACTATCTGCATTACTCCACTAACAAAGTAAATAGTTACCAGGAAAAGTATTATTGCGTTACTTTCTTTGTTTTTGCTTAAAAATTTCAAAGAAACAAAACAGTTGAACAGAACAGGTAAACGGGGGGTCCATCCTTGTTCTGTGATGTTACTTTGGATTGATTTAAGATGCTTCCTCATTAATCTGTGGTACCCCTGATTTGCTCAAAACATAAACTAAACACAAAGCTAGAACTTCTATAGCAGCTAGACTGGGACAGTAAGTTTCCACCATGAAATCCAAAAGTGTGGTGGATGAGTTGTGTTATCCACATGACAGGTGGACTACGGCAAAAGGAGTTTATGCAGAACAGCAGACTGGTGGTAATCGTTAAGTTTTTTTACACCATATTTAGCAGCAGAATTTACTGGAATATCAAATATTTTCTCTATGTGTGACGATTTAATATGAGCTTCTAACATAATATCGCTCGACCTCGTTTTAAAAAGTGACTGAAGCGCCGCAGTGTGTGTGTGTGTGTGTGTGAGTCGACAAAACAACTTCTTCCCTCAGTGACCGACTTCAATGAGGCTCAGCAATCGGTCAAGATTTTCTCATGCATTTCGTTATCCCTTGTCCACGTCTAGTCTTGTGATTTCCTCTTCTGCTGCCGCTTTGTTTTGGTGTTTTTTGTTAGTGATGTTACCATAACAACTGGAACGATATGACGTCATTGACACACGTCTGAGAGGACAGGGCTAACTTATGCCCCCCCCAATTGTTTCCAATTTATTTTTTAATGAGATACTGTTTTTACAGTATTAAAGTGTATTTTATTATTACGTTTCTCCCCATTTAAATACCCTGATTTGCTGACTTTGCTGCTACAGTTTAACGCTGTGTTGGTAGTAAAAAAATATTGTGGAGGGAGTGAAAAAGGTAGTAAATTCAACTAAAGTATCTCTGTATAAACCCTGTTATCCATAACCCCACATCCCTAACCTTAACCCTAACCCCACACTACCCTTAACCCTAATCTGCCAACCTGAACTCTTAACTCCCCTAACCTTAACCTTAACTTTAACCTCAACCCCTTAACCCTAACCACAGTGACATGACCTGATTCTCAACTGATGTTTTTGTTCAGCTCTTAAATGAACAGATTAAGAGCTGATGAGTGAGCTAATGCTAACTGCTAACATTCATACAGGTTTTGTTTTGTTAACACATTCATTTTCTTCTTAAAAAAGACTGACAATGATAAATTAACATAAAATGAACATGAAAACAGTTAGTGACTGATTCAAAAGTTGCTAACAAATTGATGAATTACATTTAAACCAGTTAAACCAGTTCTGTCAAAATGAATCTATTAACCCAGATTAATTATTCATTGATAATGATTAATCTGATTAAAAATTCTAACACAATTCATTAGAGAAGTTGTTTCAGTTGTTTTGTTGAAATTGTTGAATAAACATGTTAATTAATTTTGGATATTTTATCACTCTTGTTTTTTTCAGAATTTTAGAAGATTTTTTTAATACGTTTTGGATTTTTCATAATTTTTTGTGTTGTTTTTTTTGTGAATTGTAGTGGATTTGAGCTTGTTTTGTATATTTCTTCCAAGCATTTTTTGTGTTTCTTGGTGTATTTTTATGTATTTTGTAGGGCATTTGCGTAGAAAACTGCCCAGACATCATGGTAACAACTCATAATACTACACCATGACAGCCCCTAGAAGTTTAACTCTGTTCTAGGAGTTTAACTCTGTTCCTAGAGTTTACCTTTGGGGAAAAACATAAAAAACAAAAAGGCTACAGTAACTTCATCTGAAGATAGATTCACCAAATTAAAGGGAAGGACATGAGAAAAAGCAAATTGCAGTTCATACTAACGCTAACTGACACTAACACTAAATAATACAAACTCATGCTAATGCTAATTATTGCTTACTAATGCTAATTGATGCTAACTAATGCTCACTGACACACAGCAGTATGATGACATGATGACAGAAGTGTGTACTGACCAGTGTTGTACCTGAACGAGTTCATTGAACGATCGTTCACGATCGATATCATATTTTTGACGAACGTGAATGACTCGTTCACTTTTGCCAAATGAACGGGAAGTTGTGAACGCAGTTATTCTGGCATTTATTGAACTGCGCTGTTATGTAGTTCACATTTCGTTCTTATCACGTTGTAATTATTGAGTCCTATAAGGCATAAAATGGGATCAAAACACAGCATTATCATAGATGTCATTTTTGTCTTATTCTGAACAAATTTTGGCAACATAATGTTGTGGAATAGCCAATGAGAAGCGGTTTACGCGGGGTAGATAGAGAGAGAGAGAGAGAGAGAGGGGTGCAGAGAGTTTTGGGAGCGGAGAAAAAGAGTTAAATGTACAGAGTGTGACCAGCGACCAGAGCAGGTGTTGTCCCGTTCTTGGAAATAAACATCGAAAACAAAACTCACTGAAACAGCTCCTTGTGTTCTAAGAACCTGCAGAGGGAAGTTAACCACGGGAGGAGGGCGGCATTTTCCCCTGATTTCCTGACTACGGTCAGGATAACGTTAGGAACAGTTAATAATAAGTTTACAATAATAACACAAAAAAGAACGAAAAAGTTCATTTTGGGATCCATGAACTTCTAGTTCATAATTTGTAAGAATGAACGATGAACTGAACTAATTCATATTGAGTAACTTGAACTGAACTTTGAACTAGTTCCTAATCAAGGTGAACTTTCCCAACACTGGTACTGACACAAACCAACACTACGCACCCCAGCCTGGTTTGGAATTCAATATGATGTCACCTGTGAAATAAGCTAATTAGCTTAGCATAAATGTGTACACACTGGGTGGAACTGTGGGAAGACTCCTTTAGACCAGCCGTTATGACTAAGATGTGACATTTTTCTGCAGGACAGCACCTTCAACTGTCTCCTGTATAATGTGACACATGATGCTGGAAGTGAAGCCGTCACCATGGTGATTTGCATTTCAGCATCATCAGTCATCTTGCACATCGTAATGGGCTTGTGCTTTTGATCATGCATGTGGCAGGATCATGGATTCCCTGGTGTGTAGATAAGTCAGAAGGCTGTACAGTCATCATCATGGGTGTCATGTCACTAAGAGTGTTTTTTCTGATTGTAATGAGTGGTTTGTAATCAGTCTGGGCTGAAAACAGTGTTGCCAGATATACAATAATTATCATATCTATACAATAGCTTTGTCCTCTGTATGATTTACGATCAATAATGGGAGAAAATCCAAAATGTACAATAATTTCAGTTGGTTGCCCATGCACACATCTCTCTCTGACACCAAGAATCTTTTCGTATGCGTTGCACTCAGGCGACATAAAAGACACAGAGCACAACACAGGTCTGCTGCCATGACAACCAACAATATCTGCGCAAGTGGCCGTGGCATCGGGTGATGACAGTGACCTCGAGGTTAAATTCACGTCTTTCTAATTGGGTAATTAACACATTTCTGTCGCTTCACAGAGAAAAAAATCTTTCTATTCTGGTAGTAGCCTTGTGCATATATATTCTTTTTGCGCAACAGTTTACTCAGTAGCTACTACAGGGACATTGTGAATTACTGTTTAAAATTTTGTCATAAGATACTTTTCAAATTAAAATACTGCTAAAATGGCTACATTGTCGACATTTTGTTTGTGTACAATAATTTCTCCCAAATTCCGATCATTTTGAGGTTTTCGTACCTGGCTGTAAAGCAGGGCACTGAAACTTTCCACAAACACTCAGTATGTTTACAGTCACATCTATGTCCAATTATTGGCAGTAATCGAGCAAGAATGTAACTGGAGTTTCCCAGAAGTCCAAGTTTACATGCAAGCAAACACTATAGCAAGATAATCCAATTATTGTTCCACTCCCAGACATTCTGTGGCACTACATGATCATTAGCATTAGCATTCTTCTGGTTGGTGCCATAGAAGAAGAAGAATCTGTAAAGAAAGGCATAAGATTTGAAGCAGATGAAGTAGGAGGAGGATAACAACACCCAGAGAAGATATGAACAACAACCATGAAGATGTAGACCACAACCATGAAGATATGAACCACAACCATGAAGATGTAGACCACAACCATGAAGATATGAACCACAACCATGAAGATATGGACCACAACCATGAAGATGTGGACCACAACCATGAAGATATGAACCACAACCATGAAGATGTGGACCACAACCATGAAGATATGGACCACAACCATGAAGATGTAGACCACAACCATGAAGATATGAACCACAACCATGAAGATGTAGACCACAACCATGAAGATATGAACCACAACCATGAAGATATGGACCACAACCATGAAGATGTGGACCACAACCATGAAGATATGAACCACAACCATGAAGATGTGGACCACAACCATGAAGATATGAACCACAACCATGATGTGGACCACAACCATGAAGATATGAACCACAACCATGAAGATGTGGACCACAACCATGAAGATATGAACCACAACCATGAAGATGTAGACCACAACCATGAAGATATGAACCACAACCATGATGTGGACCACAACCATGCAGCACTTCAGTATATTTTGTACATACTGTTCACTGTGATTTATTACAGTAAGGTACACGTATTTAAAAAAACATAATTATGAGATTTAAAAAATTGAAATTGTTAGATAAAAAGGCAAAATAATGAGGACAAAATTCTGAATTATGAGGAAAAAAGCCTAGTTCCCCTAGTACTGTATGAAAAAGTAATAAATCTATTCAGAGAATGTCGAGTATAAATTACAGATATTTATGACCAAATGTAGGGAGTAAAAGTAAAAAGAAATAATCCAGTAAAGTACAGCTACCTAAAAAAACGTACTTTAAGTACAGTAAAGGAAGTACGTTTAACTTCGTTTCTTCCACCTCTGCTCCTGGTACCATAGAAAATACAATTCAAGTTAAGTTGTTGTTGCTTCAATAACACACTTTATAGAAGGTTGTGTTAGTTTCAGTTTGCTGCTTATTATCTGAGGCCACATGAACAACTGCTACAGAACCTGTACTACTGTGTGTGTCTGGTTCAATGCTGCTATCTACTGGATACTGGTTTATTATCACACATCAACACAATTATTGTTCCATTTGTGATCAAATGTAATGTTTATTTTAATACTAGATTAACAGTTTGATGGTTTACATTCTGAAAGCTGAAACCAATTCCTCTGTAATACGTTAAAAGAGAATGAAGGAAACTATTGCTTAATGTAAAAAAATATATTGTGTTTCATTTCATGATTTACAAATTTAAAAAATGTTGAAGAGTCAATAATTTAATTGGTTGGAAACCGTAATCATAAATTTATGGTTAAATAATATATGGAAATATATAGACATATATTTATTTGTTTTATATGGGTTAAAAATAATTTCATGTGTCATGAGGGATATTTAGGGTAAAAATCATGACTAAAATGTTACTGTACCTGTTACTATGATAATGATTTAAATAAAGAAAATGTTAAAAATAAAGGTGAATCTATAGCTACGTAGAGGGTTTATATCATTATTAGCTCGTATTCATTAAACCTCACTGTCACACAGTTAACCCTTGTGCGGTCCTTCGTAAAAGGCACACTGGCTGTGTCCTACAATCGGGTCTTAAAAACCCAGATTCCAAAGTTCAGTTCCATAGACTCATCACCCCACCCCCCAAGGATATATTACTGTTTTCAGTAGTAAGCAATGGCATCCTACAGTACGTATAAAAAGGTACATTTGTGAACCACCGGCTCTCTTTGACCCGAAGGACCACACAAGGGTTAATGACATACTGGACCACACACGTATGATGGGAATGACTGACAGCTGCCCACCAACAGTGTTTTTATTTATTAACATATAAATAATTGTTTTATTAGTTCTTGGGGGGTTTTTTTAGTTTAATTTTAAACTTTGTGTTTTACTCACTTTATGTAATACATGGGTCTGTAGTCCATTTGTCTAAATGTCAGAGGTGGATGTAACTAAGTAAAAGGTATTTCCTACTTTACTGTACTTAAGTAGATTTTTTAGGTATCTGTACTTTGACTATTTATTTTTCTGGGAACTTTTTACTTTAATCCCTACATATCTATACTTTATACGGTTTACATTCTCAGAATAGACTCATTAGTTTTTCAAACTAGACAAATGTGACAGTATGAAAAATAAGTCGGAAATCAGAAGTTATGACTTACTATATTATAATTAGTCATTATTATTTAAATCTATTTATGACTTTTGAATTTTTCCTAAATTTCCTGCTCATGATCCAATAAAACACATCATGTAAATGGTCTGCTCTTTACATGAACCTCACATTCACCCATTCACACACACTCATGCACCAGTAGGTGTCTAAGGTCAAAGGTCAGTCCTACTGGGAGACTAAGTCAAGGTTCAGTGTCTTGCCCAAGGACACTTCAACGTGTGGACAGCCAGAGCCAGGACACGAACCACCAACCCTTCAGTCATTGGATGACCCGCTCTACCAACTGAGCCATAGCAAAAAAATGCAGTTTTTCTTTTTACTTTATTACAATTGAGAAATTCTACTTTTAAATTTTTATTTCTGTAAAGGAGTTGAATAAGTACTTCTACTTTTTTTTTCACACTAGCATCTGTACTTCTACTTACTGTAAGTACATGATGTGAGTACTTTTACCACCTCTGCTGAAGAAAAATCTACTCATTAGAACATAAAAATAAAAACTGTAGAACATAACATTTGTGAATAAATCCAAAATGTATTTAATACTTTATTGATCAGGATCAAACATGCAGATATAAAATGTATGTACATGTGGCATTTTTCCAGATTTTTAAGCAGAAACTCGTACCAAAAACAGCTTTACAATAAGCACAAGATAATAATAATAATAATAATAATAATAATCATATTAATAATAATAATAATAATAATGATGACCATAAAAGAAAAACTCTCACATCCCTTGAAGGCAGAAATATTTACAGCATTTCAAATGATCAGAGGAACCGTTCAGTTTGAGAAAAGGTTCACATCACAAAAAAAAAAGGATTTTTCTGTCAAATACACGACGGTAAAAATACTGATGTGTGGAAACGACGCTAGAGCAAAAAGAAGAAATGATGGAAGGAAGGACAGACAAGGTCTTCACTGAAAGACTGGAAGGAAAAAAGAAAAACCAGGAGATGACGAGAAAAAGGAGAAGAGGAGGAAACTGGAGGAAAGCATCGACTGTATTTAACAGCTGATTTTCAAGAGAATTTTAAACAAGTCACAGAAGAGAAGGTTCTGTGTGTGTGTGGGGGGGGGGCAGTCTGTGAAGTGTTCCCTCAAACAGGAAGTGTTCCCTCAAAACAGGAAGTGCTCTCTGACTAACAGGAAGTGTTCCCTCAAAACAGGAAGTGTTCCCTCAAACAGGAAGTGCTCCTTAACAGGAAGCGTTCTCTAACAGGAAGTGCTCTTTGACAAACAGGAATTGTTCCCTGACAAACAGGAAGTGCTATCTTGACAAAAAGGAAGTGTTCCCTAACAAACAGGAAGTGCTCTATGACAAAGAGGAAGTGTTCTCTGACAAACAGGAACTGTTTTTAGCAAATAAAAAGGGCTCCCTCACAAGCAGGAAGTGTTCCCTCACAAACACTGATACGGACATCTGAACTGCTAACAGTGAACACCACCACAGCCGTCTCCTGCTCCTCCATCAGGTTCACTATGGAGCATTTACAGTCTTCGTTGCCATAGGAAACCATAATTCTAGGTTAAAATACTGAAGCCACAGGTCTGTCAGTCAGATGGAGTCTAGTCCAGTCCAGCTGATACCAGTCCAGAAACCAGGAGGCCACTGACGACCCTTTGCTCTTGTTGGGGCGGGGGGGGGTGGGGGGGTAGTGCTGCAGGGGGGTAGGGGTAGCTGCGCTGGGGGATTGGAGGGTGGTGGAAGTACTGCTGGGGGGACCCGGGTATCCTCATGAGGCCACAGAGGGCCCGCTGCTCTTGTTGACCTTGTTGGGGGGGGGTTGGTAGCGCTGCTGTGGGGGGGGGTTGGTAGCGCTGTGGGTCGGGTCTTCCCTCTGTCATTGACGAGTGTCCAAACAGGAAGGTGTGCTTGTTGCTTCCCCCGTTGTCTTTGTGTCCGGATCTGAGCGGGGTCACAGACACAGGGGGCGTGGCCCTGGAGGTCTGCTGGTTTGCAGAGCCAGGAGGAAGGGGGGGGCATGGCTCTGGTGGCGCCAGCGGGCAGAGGCCTAGATACTGGAGGCCTAGATACTGGGAACAGGAAGGTTCCATTGTTGGTGTTCTGGTTGAGGTTGGCGTCCATGCGGCGGGGTGCCGCTGGCATCTTCATGGGGGAGTCGGTGTCAGAACCATGCAGCAGTTTGTCCTGGAGCCGCTGCACCTCCCAGGCCAGACGCTCCACTGGGTGGGCGTGGTTAGACGACACCGGGTGGGAGAAGGCCTGGAAAGACCAGACACACAGTCACATGGTGGCGGGATCAAGTCTACCAAACCAGCCCCTAACGCAGAACTATGGAGCAATGTTTAGAATATGAAGTGTATTCACAGGAAAGTAATTTGTGTGTTTTTGGGATATGCATGTGCCTTGGTTGTAGCTGAGCATAAAATAAATATTTGCAAACTCTAAAATGAGTCCATTTGTACTTAATTCAACTACATTTTATTCATAGAGCCCCAAATCACAACATCGTCGCCTTACAGGGATGATTGGAGAGAACAATCAGTCACAGAAATAGATGCAGTCCCAAGCATCCCCTTAAAATGTGTTGTGCGTTTGATATTTGTCAGAATATGAATCGAGAAGAAAAAATTCAAAAATTACATTTACGAAATAAAAAGTTACAAGTACACTGTCTTCAAGAGGAATATGAATTTCTCAGATAGAAGAAAGTGGTCAAGAATATGTCATCTCATCACAGACATTATTCATCGAACACAGAAAACAGCGCTCAGTGACAATGTCACTCCTAGAACTTCTAGAAACTCTGTGACCATACAAAACCACCTGGGACCACGTGGCCGGGTCCAGAACAACCTGGGATCATGTGTGGGTTATATTGCTCAGCCTCTAGAATATGTTCCTTCTGACGCAGACCCAATATTCACAGGTTTTCAGATGGTCTCCACACCTGCTC
Source organism: Siphamia tubifer (assembly GCA_020466265.1). NCBI lineage: Eukaryota > Metazoa > Chordata > Actinopteri > Kurtiformes > Apogonidae > Siphamia > Siphamia tubifer. The sequence goes on along the minus strand of CM035798.1, from coordinate 9,338,241 downwards.
AGATAGTCTACAGACATCAGGGTTCCAGACTAACTTTTTCATAGGTAGCACTAGTACCACCTAGCTTTTCATTTAGTAGCACCAAAAATAAATTAGGTAGCACCATATTTTTCATTGCATAGCGTGTTATTAATGTCGTGTTTATGAAAGTTAAAGATTGACAATGACCTAATTTGATAATTGGAATATATTTTAAATCTGCACGAGCAACAGTAAAAAAGTTTGCATATTAATTATGTGTCATCAGACAACATTCTGAATATTTAACTTACTGGTAACTTCAAGATAACTCATTAATTCACACTGAACTTGAACTAAGCAGCATTCATATATGTTCCCTGGCTGCAATTCAGCTCATTCTAGGGTACCTTTTGTTCTTCTCCCCACTCTCCCCTGCCTGTGGTTGGACCACATTTTGTAGTAACAGTGCATTTTGTAATAAACATCCAAAATGGAATAACTTTTTCATTTCATCTCGTAATAAAGCCGCATTTTGTAATAAACTGCCCCAACGCATTTTATACTAAATTTTGCGGCATTATGCAATACATTTTTACATTTTTAGAAGACCATTACAAAATGCACTTGCAACTTTTTTATTCTCTAGAAAATGTAAGAACATGGTGCATTATGTAATAACAATGACTGATGCCAGTAAAGACTACATAGACTGACCTCAGTAAATACTACATAGACTGACCCTGGTAGAGACTACAGAGACTGAGCTGAGCTTGTAAATGCTAAAAAGGCAGGAAAAGGGTACAAAAAAAGGGCCAAACTATTGACCATTGCCTTAAAAAGTGCTACAGAAATATAACCCATTATTATTATTATTATTATTATTATTATTATTATTATTATTATTATTATTATTATTTTACATTCAACATCAGTCCAGAAGTGGGTCAAAAACTGACATGAAACAGTGACTGTGCAGTTCAGTCCAATAGGGTCAGGGCCAGAAGACAGGGTTAAAGGTCAGGAAGTTACCTGTGCATGGAGGGCCCCTCGCAAGTAGCAGTCCCTCCACAGGCCCATGCAGGGCCCCACCAGGGCTGGCAGCAGAGGCTCATAAGGGTCCAGGGGCCCCTGGGGTCCAGAGTTGGAGGTGAGGCTGTGGGGGAAGTCGGTGAGGGCCCAGGCCTTGAGGAGGCGCTCTAGACCAGGGACACTGTCAGAGGACGGTGCCCTCCGGTGACTCTTCTTATAAACACCAGAGCCATTAGCACTGCTGCTGCGCCAGGGGGGCACATTAGCCGGACACGAGAAGGAGCCTCGGGACAGGAGGAACACAGAGCCTGGGAGGGGGTCGGCCACCTGGGGGGGAGGGTGGCAGAAGTACTGTAAAGTCAATACTATCAATATGATGACCATGTACTGTAAAGTCAATACTATCAATATGATGACCATGTACTGTAAAGTCAGTACTATTGCTAAGTGGATCAGGTACTGTAAAGTTAATGTTATCCTGGAATGAAAACGATACTGAGCAGATTTCACTTATTGTGGGTTATTTTTAGAACGTAACTGCAATGATAAATGATGGATCATTTCAAACCCAACACTGTTCAAGTGTGTGTCATTTACTATGTGTGTGTGTGTGTGTGTGTGTGTGTGTCTTTACCCTGTGTGTGTGGGTGTTGGTGTTCAGGTTTCCGTTCAGTAGTGGCTGGAGAGGAGGGGTGGGGGCCACTGGTTGGCTGAAGGTCATCTGTTTGTCCCGGCTGTACTGCAGGTCCCAATCCCACACAGGGGGGAGGGGGGGGTCACATGGGTCTGACAACGAATCAGTGAGCAGCATGTCCCTCCATCCATTCACTGGTGTGTAGGACTGGGTCTGGTTCTGTGTGTGTGTGGGGGGGGTATTATAGGATATTATACCTATAAATAAATTATTAGTTATATATAAGTTATTAGTGTTTTGGCTACAACGGTATTAGTTTATAAGAGGGTATAAGAGTATAGGGTACTAGTGTATAGAGTATTAGAGTACAGGAGACACTCAATATACGAAGGAGTTAATTTTCTACGCTGGAAACGCAACCCAAATTTCCGCACAAGTCAGAATTAACTCTGTAATACCCAATAAATGCATTGGCGTCTTTCTCCGACCTTTTGATGATATCCAACTTTGTTTCAATGGTAATGGCTTTCCATGCTGGACCAGCATCGGTGTGGTTGGTGTGTGTGTTCCTTTAAGTGCGTGAGTGGCGAGTAACACGTGCATGTGGTTATGAGTGATTGATGGAGTGAAGTGAGGGAGCAGCGCTGAGTTCGAGTGTGTATTGATGTTCTGCATCGACATCACAACCATGTGACTATTTTTCACTGTACGGCAGAAGTGCGTGATTGTAAATAGAAGTAAAGGAGAGAGATTCAGAAAATTAACTAAACATATTTCATTTTATTTTTTTACTGGAGAGATATGAGACATGTCTGTTCCGTTGTCATTGGAGGTTGGTCACCTCGAAGGTGTACAGAAAAATCATTATTTTGATAAACTAAATCTTACTGGATTACAGACGGATCCCTATCTTCTACCTCCAGAGAAGTTCACTGACTTAACAGCTCATTGGTTACCACACTTCACTCCACATGATTTGTATCAACATGTCATTCATGGAATATCCCCTGATTTTCAAGTCATTGCGAAAATATCCTATGCTCCATCAATGTTCTGTTAAATGTGCTGCTAGTAGGGCTAGATTTAATTTATCCTGTTTATTATGTGCAAGATACTGCTGGAAAATCAGTGCAAGAGATGAGTGTGGTTGAATGTTTTCTATGGCATCAGTGAAAAGAAATATTCTAACTTAATTTAATGGAAATCTTTAACAGATGATGACATATGTGCAACGTTTTAAATAATGATTTTGGTCAGTAATGACAAGACACAAAGTTAGTTGGATAGTATACAATCGTTCATTTGAGCTTAAACAATCTTAATGTCATAGCCTGTATCTTTGGTATTTTACCAATAGCATTTATGAATTCTGTGTTTGTTTTCATAGATCTACTTACATTTACAGTGCACACAGCATAGCAGAAGCTAAATTAGCCTCTGAGGAGGTCTACGATACCGTTAGCTGCTAAATGCTACAGTATGGTAACTTCAACCTAAGTTGATGGAAAGTTGTTACATTAGCCTTACTCCCAATGTTATGGTATGATATAGTGTTTATAAATGAGACCACGAACCAAGGTGAGCCTAAATAAGGTATTAATAGAAACTTACGATGTAGAAAACATTCACTGCATTGCCGAACTAAGCAGACCCTGTTGCTTTGACATTTTCCGCTAGCTAAGTGGTATATAATTTCAGCTAAAGTCACTGAAACAAGATGTGACAATGACTGATTAATATAGGTGGTGTACTACAGCTGGACTGATGGAGAGTAATGTTACAAAAGTACCGGTGTTGCAGAGTCCTGTACGGTCCACTTTACAAACCCGTTCATATCCCCATACATTAGACCTGTAAGTAGCTCTGTGATTAAACACTGCGTTTTCTTATTAACTCAATATTAAGGGCTTTATTTTTGCTAAAGCACACACCATCAGTGTTGCCCAGTGACATCTGTGGCTGGATACAAAGCTCCTTTGAAAACAAACTGGCTGAGGCTCGACCATGAATCTGGGGGGGGGTATTGGTACCTGGCTGCGTCTGCATCGCTCTCGCTGACAGTTGGACAGGAAGCTGCTGAAGAGTGGCAGGTGGATGCTGTCATGCAGAGCCAACAGGAAGTGGTCAGTCAGCTGGAAGCGCGAGGGGAACTGGGTCCAGAGCTGCCAGACACAGTCTAGGAACAGCAGGAAGACTGGGGCCTGGGGGATGACAGGAGTAAGAGGGTGAGAACAGGGGGAGGGGTACAACACTACCAGTCAAAAAGTCCAGTCTCCGCCCCTTACCTCCTCCTTGTCATTGTCACGGTGATAGTTGATGCGACTGTAGAAGCGGTGCCCCCCCATCATCCACTCCTTCTGGACCAGGCCTTGGAAGCCCTTCTGGGTCCGGCAGTGGGGGTCACACATCACCTGTACCAGACTGGACACCACACAGCTCAGGTCCCGGTCCTCTGCCTCTGTGGACCACAAGCCCCGTCCCCCCATCAGCCTCTGTGTAGTACTACTACTAACCAGAGTTGGTAAATGTACTCATATTCTTTACTTAAAGGTATCAATCCACTGAAAATCACTTTTCCACGCTCCTTTTGGAATCTGATGGGTCACCTTGAGTTACCAACACATGCTGTGTTTAAAAGTGGTGTCTCACCTCCACTGGCTGTATTTCATATTCATAGAAAACAACATAGAGAAATGAGCAATTCAGAAAAAGCCTGTCCTCTACACGTCACAGGGACATTGGCGTCACCCACTTGGGGTTAAGCCCATCCCCCATTGCAGCGAATCTGAAGTAGCATTAGCATCTACAAGAGAAGACGGCGCCACAGTAGCTGCTGCACAAACAGGTTCATGTGCTCTCTGTGGAAATAAAGCCTCGTTTTGAACAATGCATTCAATAACAATGGAAAACACAGCAATATTAATGAAATAACGATGGAATGACACCTTTAAGCTACTTGTGTGAAAAAAAATACTCTGGTAAAAGTAGAAGTACTGATTCAACTCTTTTACTGAAGTAAAAGTAAAACAGTACGACTCAATTGTAATAAAGTAAAAAGAAAAACTGCATTTTTTTGTCTATGGATGAAATAATGCTAATTTAACCAAGAAAAAACAAGAAATTTTCAAAAATATCCAAAAATAAAGCCTTTAAAAGTGAGTTACTGTGAAGATGATGCATGTTATTGGGTCATGGTACAGTTTTGTGAGTATGTACAGGATATTTAGGAACAAATCAAAAGTAAAAAATAGAACACCTCAAAAGAGCTGATAAAAAATCTGTATCATGAGATAAAATTGAGTAAAAAAGTCAAATTTATGAGAAGAAAGTCCTAATTATGAGATAAATATTTCTGATATACAACTTATTTTTCATACTGTTACATTTGTCTAGTTTGAAAAAGTAATGAGTCTATTCTGAGAATGTAAAGAGTATAAAGTACAGACATTTACGCAAAAATGTAGGGAGCAAAAGTAAGAAGTTGCCAGAAAAATAAATACTCAAAGTACAGATCCCTAAAAAATTTACTTAAGTACAGTAAAGATAGTACTTCTACTTAATCACTTCCATCTCTGCTACAAACTATAACTACTGTAGTAGTACTAAATCTGAATAATGAATCAACTGAATGATCAGAGCCAGGAGCAGGTCACATGACTCACCTTGCAGTGCTACAGTCAGGTGACCACTGCGAAGCAGACAGGAGACTTCTGATGCTTTCCTCAGACACAACCTACACACACACACACACACACACACACACACACACGAAAACCAAAACATTTCAAAGGACTCAAGGATTTTTATTGTCACAGCAGGTCACTTTCTACATAGGAAATTAGTACTCGTAATGGATTCTAGATTCTACTGTTCACATTCCACTGCCTAGTGGACCCTAACCTTCTTGAGACGACCAAACTTAAATGTCACATAAATTATATTTATTGAAAATTAGTTCCAACACAAATGTTCCTCTACAAATGTGAGTGGATCAGTGTGTGTATTCAGAGTACGTGTGTGTGTGTGTGTGCGTGCACGCACTGTTTTATGGATCTACACTGCCCGTCAAAAAAAAAAGAAAAAAAGCTGTAGTGCACATGCAGTATTTGACTGCACCACCTTTGGTTTTGATTACAGGAGGAGACATTTACTTAGACTTTTTTGCCATATAATGCTTATGTAGTGTCACAATAATATATATATATTTTTTTTTTTCCTTCCATAGTTGCATTATTTTTTTAGTTTTGATGATGATGATCAGACTGCTGCTGATTCTTCATCATCCCAATTTAGAGCCTGGAGTTTTTGGAGGCCAATTTTGGTGTGAAAATGATGTCTCATGGTCCCTGAAGTATTCTGTCACAAGCCTGACGACCATGATCAATGCTGGTGGTGTCCAATCTGTTAAACATTGCAGACATGAGAGGACACTTACTGCATCAGTTAGATTAAATAACTTGTTCCAGCTGAAACATTATTAACCACTGAAGTATTTACCTATGGAAGGATCTGAACTATAAGCTTAGTTAAATTATGTGTTAGTCTCCTGGAATCAAAACCAAAGTTGGTGCAAATGCTGCATGTGTGACTATTTTTTTTTTTGATGGGCAGTGTATACTCACACTTCTCGCTTACAGAACTAATATGGTCAAATTGGATAATTTTCCTTGGCACAACTGATAATTTCTCATGTCACACTGATGTACAACCACAATATACTGGTTGGAAAATTCTAGCATAGTCTACCAAGTCTGGAGCACTCTAACTTTTAGTGTTTCAGTGTTGTACCTGGTGTAGTCCATCCAGTGTGTACTCTCCAGAGTTGATAACCATTTGTCATCAGGCACTGACACAGATGTAGAAATATCTATAGACATACGGCAACACAGAGAGGAAAATGACACTATCAAGAGGGTGATTTAAAAACTGTTAAAAAATTAAATTAAAAAATTCAAAATTTAAAAAAAAAGAAACAAAAAAAAGTGTATGACACTGCAAAAAAAAAAACACCCTAAAAATAAAAAAAGGAAAACAAATATAACCCTGTAAAAACTGTGAATGTTTGTTTTCAAAGGTGGAAATAATGGAAATGGATTTAGATCCTGATTCAGGGTTTTTCCAGAAATCTTGCTCAGCCTGGTGGTAGTGCTGCGAGGGCGGTCATCCAGTGGCCGACCATAATTTTGTTTTTAAAAAAACAAAACAACAACTTAATATAAATTATGATCATTATGTGCTCTTTGAAGACATTAATTAACAATACTTACACCAACTATAGAGTCTAACAACAGGGCACACTGTTTTAACGCAAAGAAAAGTCAATCAATGGTCATATTTAAAAGTAAAATAAATGAATATTAATGTATTGGCACTTCAAAACCCTTGGTCTGACTGATAAACATTTGACATTAGTGACAGTCTAGATTTTTGAGGCTGTGAATTAAAATTGGAATTGATTTGTGCAGTGGATGTGTAAAGGAATCGAAGATGTCAAGAAAATGTAAAGGGTTCAACATTATGACTGAATAGATATGAATGTAGGTACAATAGCAGACATCCAACAAGTGGTTCCTGGCACAACAAACCCCGCCCCTCTTGCACACATTTTTCCTGATTTGCGAAATACATTTTTGGTTACCATTACCTTCTACCTACATTCACCAAAATATAATGGGATCTATTCTAGACCACCTTGTATTATTCCTGACAAGGTCATGGAAATTGGTTCAGTAGTTTTTGCATAAAGTTGCTTTCAGACACACAGACCGAACAACAGAAACAAACACAAACCGACTCAAAAGTAATACCCCTCTCCCCTTTAGGGGGTGTAGTAATAATACCACGTAGCATGGATGTGTGACCATAGATGTCCACTTCAATAGTCCTGTCCATATGGACTACAATGCATCACATCAGTTGATAAAATTAAGAAACCAAACAAATAAACAACAAGCTTTCAATGCTTTTTGGAGCAGTGCTTTCAATCAAAAGAGTCTTTGGGGACAATTTTACTTACGTTTATTGTATATGGTACAGTTGAGTCAGACATGTGTAAATGTATATAAACAGTATCCAACTGTACCATATACATGTGTATAAATCCCACTAGCCCAGAGGAAGCCCTTCAATATATTTTAAAACATATTTATTCACTTTTATCACATTCTTAAAATGAGTGTGTTGTAAGCAGTGTCAAAAATTAATTTGTCACCATTTGGGACAAAATATTCTATTCTATTCATAAAATGTATGGAAGTACATACTGTAGTCACGTGTTTCGGGGAGCCAATCAGCTCGCGTGTCCCTTCTGACTCGAGTTGTTCATTAACTGTACTTCCTGATGGATGATAATCGTCACCTTCCACCCCATCAGTTCCTGTTCCCTGCATTTTTCAGTTCATCACATTTACTGTTCTTTGCAAAGAACTAAGGAGACTTGTCTGTCTGACATTTAGCGCTAGCACCCTGTGCACCTCAACACTGGCCCTTTCATCCTCTGTAGCAGAATGTCTGGTCCAGATCATCTCACCATCTTAACGCAACCATGAGAATCCGCTCAACGCCTCCACCCTGGCTTCCAGTACTTCCAAACATTGCCCCCCCACACATCGAGTGAGCAGCATTAACTCAAAAGATGCTTCAAAAAGTCAAAGACTCTCCTCACCTACCAATCCACACACACATCTATAGCCCGCCCACTGCCTGACTTCAATCCAGATCGCCAATCTGGAAAATCCTCCCCCACCGGAGTTCACCATCCAGACAGCCTGGCAAGAGGAATGGGAGACCAAGGAGATCCCAAACAAATACCTGGTGACAAACCCCAACCCACAGGTCACGGCCTCCAAACTCTCAAGGAGTAGGGTGACCACCCGTCCCGCGTAGCGCGTGCGCGTACAGCATTTGAAGCTCAATTCACACGTCCCACAAACTGAGACCATGTCCCGCATAATCAATTGATGCATCCCACAAACGGTCTCAGTTTGCGGAATGTTGTGAATTGAGCTTCAAACACTATACGTGCTTCACGGGATGGGTGGTCACCCTACCAAGGAGACAGTGGTCGACATTAAATCGTTTCAGGACTGGACATGGCCCCTGCTTGGTCAGCCTTCACAGATGGGGCAGTATTGAGACTTGCCAGCTCCAAACACTGGAAGGAGGACTACACACCCTCCATACAGCAAACCAGGAGACAACTGCTTAGTTTAAGGACTTTGCATTTGCTAAATAAAACAGCGCTAGTAAAGTAGCTTCTAATTTCAATTCAACAATGAAACAGGACTTAATGATTAATATTCAAACACACCATCAACAGGTGGTCTACTACAGGTGGACTAACGGAGAGTCATGTGCCAGAAGTACCAATGTTACTGTACAGTTCACTTTACAAACCCATAACCGCATACATTAGACCAGTAACCAGACCTGTGATTAAACACATTATCTTCCCAGGAACTCACTTTCAAGGGTTTTATTTTTGACTAAAACACACACCATCACTGACACCTGTCACTGACCTATGGTTGGAAGCTCTAGATAGCGTCTTTATTGTCAACAAGTGACACTTTTGGCGAGGGTACCAGTAAGGCCTGGTGTCTGGCCAGGCTTGTAATGATAATAGTAACAATAATGGTACCTTTCAGGACACTCAAAGTCACTGTACAGAGTTGTTCAAATAAAAATAAAACAATTAAAATAAACTCATACATATACAAAACCTGTGGGTCCATAAAATGGCAAAGTTGGGATTTTTAAATGATCAGTTTAAGCAGTGAGGTCTGAGGTCTTTATGTGTTCTGAGAGGGTGTTCCAAAGGGGGGAGCTGAAGAGCTAAAGGCTCTGGACCACATGGTGGTCAAGTGGGCAGGTGGGAGGATCAGTTGGGTGGATGAAGATGACCTGAGAGTACAGGTAGGGATATTTATGTGGAGGAGGTTAGTGAGATACAGAATTTAATGGGAAGCCAGTGGAGTTGTTGCAGGACAGGTGTGATGTGGCTCATGGAGGGGGTTTTGGTGATGATCCAGGCAGCAGAGTTTTGAACAAGTTACAGGTTATGAATAGATTTGTCCAGTAAACCAAATAACAGAGTTAGAGGAATGCACTAGAGGAAAACATGCTGATTCAGCATGAACACTGTTGAGAAGATCAGATTCACACTGTATATATGCAGACTGTATATATTCAGTTCTGTGCTTCCAGACTGAACCCAGGTCCAGGTGGTGGTCCAGGTCCAGACTGGACCCAGGTGGTGGTGGTCCAAGTGGTGTTGGTGTTCCTCACCTCCCAGACAGAGGCTCCTCAGGCGGCTGTGTGCCAGCTGGATGTCAGATGGTGAAGGAAGATCCTCTCCCAGTTCCACCACCACACACACAGATGACAAAGCACCGAACAGCACCAGCTCCAGGTTCCTGCAACATAACAGCAATAGCGCTATCGTTAGCATAACATAATGACGTCACTGTTAACAAAGCATGGTGACAATGCTGTTACCATTGCATGGTGTTCAAGGCTGTTAGCATAGCTTAGTGTTCAAAGCCATTAGCTATGATGTCCATGCAATTAGCATAGTGCTAACGCTGTTAACATAGCATGGTGCCAATGTCATTCGCATGTTGCCCCCGCCATTAGCACAACATGGTGCCAACACAGTTAGCATAGTACCAACACCGTTAACATTGCATGGTGCCAACACCATTAGCATAGCATTAATTTTATTAGCATAGCGCCCATAACACTGTTAACATACCAAGGTGTCGTGGTAATTGGTATAGCAAGGTGCCTATGTCTTTAGCATGATGCTAATGCTGTTAGCATAGCACGGTGCCAACGCCATTAGCATGATGCCAACGCGTTAGCATAGCATATGCTCAGAGCACACATATGACACGATTTACCTGGAAAATGCAGCAGGGATGAGATTGTACTGTGGCACATGGCTCACTTCCTGTGGCACATTGGTACTGTCTCTGTGGAAATTGACCCGTAGGCTCACTTCCACAGTCTCTGATACTGCAGCCAGAGACAGCAGACAGTGCCATAAAAGTGCCACAGATTGGTACACTGTGCTGGGACCGCGGTACCACAGCCAGTACCAAGTGTCAGTTCTGGTACTGCAATACCATGGTCTGATACCGAGTTGTTCCAGGTGCTGAATCCGTGGACCCAGCACTGGGCTGTGATACCGGGTCGTACCGTACTAGGTGCCGGGCCATCAGTACAGCGGAACCGACCTGGTACTAGGTGCTGGATCCGCGGTGCCATGGCCTGGTACCAGGTGCCGGTTCGATACCAGATGCCAGTCAGGTACAGCAGTACCACAGCCAGGATGTGGAAGGGCGGCTCATGTTGGACTGTCACCTGAGGAAGCCCCTTGTTCAGTCCGGGGATTGGACCCTGTTAAGTAGCCAACATAGAGGAGTTTCAACTCACTACTAGCAGATGGTATACTTGTGGAAATTCACATATAAATACTGACTTACTATTGCATTTGCACAGTGATTGCTGTGTTCCTGCTACTATTTCTGGGAACAGTTTAACGACAAAATGATAATAAAACCTTCTGGGAAACTGGGTCCTGTATAATTCTCATACAATCAAATGTCACTGATCATAGCTGGTGTTAGAAAATTTAGAGATAAATTGAAAAATGTACATGACTGTTTATACTACCACTGCTACAACTGTCTGGTTAATAACTAATGAGGGCTAATAAAATTATTAATTAATTTTATTAATTATTAAAAGTTATTTTACTGAAATGTGTTTTTTTTGACCAAATACATTTATACTACATACTTGATTGCTTTCCTGGAGTATCTGTGCTTTATTGCCCCTCAGAGTTTCCCTGAATCATCACTGGTCTTCCATGGATCATCCTGGTCCTGCTTCTCTCCTCCCTTTATCTTAAGCACTCACTTATCGATATCAGTAATAGTGTTTATTATATAGTTCCTTAAAAAGTAGAAGTTGCCAGCATTTGCATAAACTGTTGTACTAGTATTATATCCACTGTAATACTTGTATTTATAGTCGTAGTAGTGTAAACAGTCATGTACACTTTTCAATTGTATCTTTAAATTTTCTAACCCCAGCCATCTGTGGATCAATGACATTTGATTGTATGAGAATTATACAGGACCCACTTTCCTAGAAGGTTTTATTATCATTATGTCATTAAAGAGTTACCAAAAAATAGTAGGAGGAACACAGCAATCACGTGCAAACACAATAGTTACAAGTATTTATATGGGAATTTGCACAAGTATGCCATCTGCTGGTAATGAGTTGAAACTCCTCTATGTACTTAACATGGTCCAAACCCCAGACCAAATAAGGCGCTCCCTCAGGTCACAGCCCAATATGAGCCGCACTTCCACACCCTGGTACCAGGCCATGGTACCATGGATCCGGCACTTAGTACCGGGTCGGATCCGCGGATCACAGTGCCACAAAATGCACCCGCTGTTTCTTGGAAAATGTTCATATCTTTTTTTCTGTCTAAACTATGATAGTCCCAGCCCATCCCAGACGACAGACTGTCAGACACAGCTCCTACCCCTAACTATAATACTAACCCCACCCCCTAACCCTTCCCCTAATCCAAACCCTATCATCACCCCTTAACCCTAGTCCTGCCCCCGAGCCCTACCACAGGTACCTGATGTCGTCCTTCTCGTGGTAGATGTTGTTCTGGAAACTGGACATTCGCAGGAGGTCACTGCCCCGAGGATGACGCCAACACCAACGCTTTAAGGGAAAACACTGGGTTTAGTGTAAAGGGAAACATTGATCTGATGTGGAGATGGTCAAACACACTCACAGGGATGCGTCCGTCATTAAAGTGGGCAAAGCTTTTCTTCAGTTCAGTATCTAGAACCTTCTGTGGAACCACGATGAACCGAGGCAGACTGATGAAGGAAAAAACAGACAAAGAGCAGAAGATCAGAGGAAAAAGACTGGAACAGATGTGCAGTTACCATTTAAACACCCATGGAACCACAGGAGGTCATGTTGTAAGTCTGCAGATCTTAGATCTTCGATCTATAGTAGGTCTGTTTTTTAGTGGTATCTGGTGGACATTTCGAAGTGGTCATTAACAGCACTCACCCTCCACCCACTGATGTGTTTTAGGTCTGGTTGGGTCTGTAGTAGGTCTATGATATGTCTGTAGTAAATCTTTTTCAGGTCTGTAAGTCTTTTCATGTCTGTAGTAGGTCTTTTTTTAGGTCTGCAGTAGATCTATCTTAGATCAACGTTACGTCTGTTTTTTTGGTACCTGGTGGACATTTCGAAGCGGTCGTTGACAGCGCTCACCCTCCACCCAGTGGCTCCACAGCGCTCCACCTCCTGTTCCCAGTCCGCTGCAGACTCAAACCAGTTCATGTGGGTGTCACGGCGACGGTTGCTTAGAAACTGTTTCATTTCTGGAAGAAAACCCGTTAGAACATGTTTGTGTTTTAATGTGATAAAAGCTGTGGGTGTGAACACAGCTGTGGTGGAGGTGGAGCTATGGTGTACAAGAAGGTGGGGGTGTGCAAGCATCGTGTCCTATAGTGAGGGGACTACTGAACATAAATCTGAGGAGATGAAGACTGATGTTCTACGATGAAAATAAAACTATAAAAGGGTTAGAGTTAGGGGACTTTAGAGCAGACCCGAACCCTAATCCCAGATGTAAACATAAACACTCACCTACAGCTGTAAATAAACATGAATACTCATTTACTGATTTGAAATGTCTTTCGTGTTTGTTTTCAGTTCATATTTATGTCAAATCTATGGCTGACCCATGAATTGAGTTGCCATGTTTTCAGTTTGTCTTAGGGCAGTTGTCCAATTATCAGAATTTTATAAATAAAAACATAAACAAACATAAACACTCACCTACACTCCCCAGAGCAGCATTCTGGAATGTTAACACTGATCCTGGTTTCAGAGGTTGGTAGGTTTTAGCGATGGTGTAAGTGATCTGTGGAGAAACACAAACCAGGTTACTATTATAACAGTGACCAGCTGGCACAGGACATCACATCTATAACAATGATAATAATAATAACAACAACAACAACAACTAGAACTGCAAGCAGTTATAAACAGGTGCCAAACCTGACATCGCAGTCGGTTCCTGGGCAGGTTGTTGCCCGAGGGACTGTGAGATGTGAAATACAAGCATTCACACTAAAAACTAAAGAGATGGTCTTAGACCAAAGATTAGTTGGGAACCACAGTTCTATGGTGACAAATGATGCTCCCATTGAACAGGTCACTAGATATAAGTATGTTGGTGTCTACTTAGATAATTCTTTTAGCTGGAATGTCCACATGGAATATTTGTGTTCTTGTCTGCAACAGAGGTTACTTTTTTTTTTTTTTACACAGACTGAGACTATATGGTGTGAACAAGGTCATCATGTTTTTATTTTACCAAATGGTATTGGAAAGTTAGGCTTAGTCCATTATTGGACGTCAGCCTGGTTTGGCAACCTTATTGTTAAGCTGCAAATCAAACTGGCTCGCTTGGTGCACACGGCCAGAAGGTGATGGGAAAGGCTGACCATCAGTACTTACAGTCCATATATGAGAACACAGTCCTTAGGCAAGCTCAGAGGATAGTGACTGGTCAGAATTAAGATATCGGTGCCTGGACCTCAGGAAACCGATTCACGGCCATAAATCCAGGCTATTGGACCATTCATAGTCAGTTTTACCGATTCGGGCTCCATGGGCCATTTCACTGCGACCAATAACCGATTAAAATCCCCTTATTTTTACACCCCTACTATTTACCATATATGGCATCACAGAAACATCCTAGACATGCCAATTGTAACCCCCAGATTGGAAGAGACTCTTAATTGCAGACAGGAACAGGTTATTCAACAGGAAAAGATGGCTGAGGTGAGGAGACATAAATTAACGTAGATAAGCACCCAGTCGATAAAAAAAATAAATGCACATGGCATTGTCTGTCAAAATAACTCTCTTTTACAGAACCAACTGCCCCAATAAAGAAGTTTTCTCACATAAATATAGAAATATTACGCAAGCAAATGTGCTCAAAACACAATCCCACAACTTGAAAGGCAGTGTAGTGGCCCTAATCACAGTGTATTATTTTACAGACAACGTAACATCCCGCTACGCTGAAATGCGCTGGCAAGAACCCTGCCCTTAATCATACCCACCAAGTTTCGTAAAAATCAATCAAACCGTTTAAGAGATATACATTTTCAGTGAATATAGTGCCCCCTAGTGTCCAAATTCACCAAACTCAAGATATATCCTTAAAATCATATGGATATGACAAAATTTAAAATTTCCTTTACTGTGACTGAGATATGAAACATTTAGCCCTTAGCTTAAGGGCTAAAGTGCTTAGTTTAGCTTGCTATGCAATGATTCGTACATAAATGTTGCATTTTTAAGAATTTCGAAAAAAAAAAAAAAAAAAAGCCATTTATCATCTTCAACAGCTGAGTGTGTGTGCCAAATTTCATGCAGTTTGGATGAAGACCCTACACAGTAAATTTTGCAGTGTTAAATCAACACTTAGAGAGTTAATTTGGAGACAATGGGACCAAATACACTCTAGAAGGAGTTAAATAAACTCTCTAAGTGTTGATTTAACACTGCAAAATTTACTGTGTAGGAGGAGTATGGAAAAGTAGGTTTTACAGTTATCACAAATTTACAGGGAAAAAAGTCTAGGCAGATATGGGCGTGGCCTATGTCAAATGACTGAGTATTGTTCAATGGATTCTATGGCTTCTCCCCCAGTGGGAGGGGCTACACTCACCTCCAGGACCTGTGCATCAGGGGTGAGACGGTCGAACAGGAAACACATGACCCTCATGTCCCGACAGTAAAGCAGCAGTTCCTCTGGAGTGAACTTCAGTGATGAGTTTGGACTCACCAGTTTAGTTCTGTTTGGGCCAACTGAAATGAAACAGAGCTCAATGGCCTTTGACCTGGTCCCACTGGTAGACTGTCAACTGGTGACCTTTGAACTATCCTTCAATGGAAAGAGCTGTCTAAAAAATCCAAAACTGAACTTACTCACACTTGTAAAAGTTCTGGTCCAGTTCAGTTTAGATCAGTTCAGATTAGTTCAGGTCAGACTGTGGTTGTCATAGAACCAGATTCAGTGTGTTACAAACCACATCCACTTACCTACCACCACCTTCTCTATGGACGCCAAAGCCACGTCATGATCTGACAGAAGAACTGGGTCCGAGTTATCCTGCACAAACATACACATATACACAAAAACACACACCGAGTTATCCTGTAGAAATTAGAGCTGGGCAAAAAATCGATTTAGATTTAAAATCGAGTTTTATGGCAAAATCGATTCATATTTTAGGAAAATCGTGCAATCCGATTCACCCCCCCCCCCCCCCCCCCCACACACACACACACACACACAAGAAAACCATGAACCACGCTTCTTTCCGTAGTGTGTCACCCCAGGCCCCGCCTACGAGCGGTACGACCAATCTGTTCACACATCTGAAGCGAAAGCAGAACTCTGCAAGTACTTATTCAAAATGTTCAACAAACACTGAAAGCTTTTCTCGCGGCACACCTTATCAGAGTCCTGCTCGGTTCTGATTTTGACATAACGCAACCGCCCGTACCCGTCATGTTTAAACTCGTATCCGACCCGTTTTCCGACGAAAAAAAAAAATCCGCATCCGAACCGACCCGCTATAAATGAACCCGATATCCGACCCGAACCCGAAAGAAAATGTCAGATAGCCAAACTTAAATACAAACATTTATTGCCACGAATATGCTGAACAATAGCCAAGGCAGAGCCAAATAAAAATGTTGTTAACCTTTTAGCCTATGAACCGCAAATTAGACCCGCGATCACCCGCGTCCGACCCGAACCGAACCCGTATCCGACACAGCACAACATTTTTCAACTGTTTCGTGAAAATTTGCGGTTCACCCACGGGTACCCGAACCCGTGCAGGACTCTGAACCTTATGACAAACATGGAGCACGATGGGGAGCGATAACAGACACAATAACATCATATATCCAAAATATTAGTAACATGTTCAGGTTTATTGAAGTAGCTTGATTGATAATAAGGTTTTGTTTTATTTTGTCCTTACAAAGTAAAAATGTTACTAGTTTTATTTTTATCTTACTTTTGCACTACTACGTTTTTTGCAATGTTTTTCATATAATATGAGTATTAATGTATATTGTTTTAGTTGTTAAAATATTTTAAGCTTTCTTTTTTTTTCAACAAAATGTATGTTTTACACTATTTTTTTTGCACTGTTTTTCCTGTAACAGTGGTGGATATGTCTCGACTTACTACAGTTCATGTAGGCAAAGTCTCAGGTTGCAGTTGCACCTTTTGCACAACTGATTTATTATTTACAGTTATTTGTAGAAGTATTTTTGTTTTACATGTTATTTAATTAAAAAAAAAAAAAAGAAGACGAAAGAAACCATGTTTCTAGTGTTTTCATTTTCATTTAGCCCACGTGGGAAAAAAAATCGTATCGTGAATCGTGTTTTTTGGGAAAAAAATCGGAGATTTTTTAAAAAGAGAAAATCGCCCAGCCCTAGTAGAAATACACACAGACCCACACACATAAACACACACACAGTCACTTGCTGTCACACTGACCCTTCACTCCTATCAGTCACTCTGCTCCTTCCACACAAACACACATGAACTGAAATTTTAAGGGCCAAAGGTCATTTAGAGGTCTACTTAGGGGTCAGAGGTTAGCAGTCAGAAATCACTTAGGTTTGGTGTGGGGTCAGAGGTCACTTACATCTGGTTTGGGGCTGTCCTCTGGTACAAAGGCCACTCTAAAGTGTGTACAGAAGAGTGTTCCAGAGATCCATCCTCTGCCTTCTGTGGATGTCAATTTCTTCCGTACCATCACCGCTCTCTGAAGGACGCACTCACCTGGTGAAGAGTGGCCAGCGCCATTAGAACACCATACTAATGTTTATGTAACAGCCATTAGGACATAAAACTAACATGTTAGGGACACACAACTAATGTGTGCAACAACATTTAGGACACACAACGAACACCACAATGTCATTCCGTTTGGACCATTTTTTGTAAAGTCCCACCCAATTTTTATAGACACACCCTGTTTTAGACTCAATGTAGCCCATGTATAGACTCAATGTAGTTTATGTATAGACTCTACCACAGAAACACACTGATCCTGATTGACAGCTGGTGAATCATACAGTAACATTAGATTCTGTAGGAGGTCCCTCCCCCATATGACCTGGTCCCCTCCTGCAGGTACTGTCGCTATGATGACTGTAAAGTCAGTACTATCAGTACGACGACCACCATATAATTGTGTGGCTCACCTGAACACTAGGGCTGCAACATTAGTTGATATCGTCAACAAAAATCGATAATAGAAATATTCAATAATGAATTCCATTGTCAACTATTGTTGCCAGACACGTTTTTCCAACAGAGTGAGGTATCTCACTTGATTATAATCTCTGCTGAGTCCTTTATGTGCAATAGCGTCTCTGTGTGGTAACACACAGAAATGACGATGTCAGCATCAGGTACGCATACCAAAACTTCCAATGTTTGGGAACATTTTAGCCTGGATACAGTGAATACAAAGACTACTAGAGAGGTTTGCAAAGCAGACCTTGCATATCATGGCAGTACCTCAGTGATACCCTAACATTTAAAGAGAAAACTAGTCAACCAGGTCAACCAGTTGAACAAAACGGAGTCTGACTCGTCTCGGTATGATTCATGTAACATACATTGTACGTTCTTATAAGCCTATTTTTATTATAAAAGAGAGCTTGAGCATTATTTCAGACTGTGTGTGACAAACATATTTTAAATTAAATGCATGCAGTCCAAAGAAAAGAGGCAGAATGGACTAGAACTGGGAATATTTAACTGACCCTGATGGGACCCAGAAGGTTTTATTATCATTTGAATCTGCTCTACCATGAACCCACGCCCCGCAGACGTGCCCATCAAGCACTGTGCCTAATTGGTTTTAGATTGGACATTTATATTTAATTTTTATACAAATCTGCAGTATGTTCAATAAAACCTGTATTTTTCATTGTACCCATTTTTCTTGTGTTTATTATTATTTGCCACATAATTAAATAAAATCAATGCAACTTCGAAGAATATATATAATTATCTAATTAGTCGACTCATTGTTTCAATAGTCGGTCACTAGTCGACTTTTAAAATTCTATTTAAAATACAATTCTAAAACTATTAAAGGTCGTTAGTTGCAGCCCTACTGAACATGTTACAGATGCTATATATGCTACAGATGCTAACCCACATAAATGAATCTTACCTGGGAGGCAGCGCAGTCCAAACACATCTCGACTTCTGGCACTTCCTCCACTCTGACTCAGCATCCTCTCCTGTGGACAAATAAAACAACTGAAGTTAAAACAAACACAAATTCAACATTAGCACTGCTGCTATCCATTCAGTTCAGTTCAGTTTCTAAACAGAATCAGTTCAGTTCTGGTTCTAAATAGAATCAGTTCATATTGTAAACAGAATCAGTTCAGTTCTAGTTGTAAACAAAATCCCTTCTGGTTCAAAACAGCATCAGTTCATTTCTGGATTTTAACAGAATCAGTTCTGTTTCTAAACAGAATCGGTTAAATTCTGCTTCTAAATGGAATTCATTCAGGTCTGGTTCTAAAAATAATCAATTCAGTTCTGGTTCTAAACAGAATGAGTTCAGTTCCATTGTGGTTCTAAACAGAATCAGTTCTAGTTGGAAATAGAATCAGATCTGGCCAGTTCTGATTCTAAACACAATCATGTCAGGTTGGTTCTGGTTGTAAATGGTGTAAAAAGGTTGTTTAAAGTCAAACAGCAGAAATGGAGACACTACTGTGCACACACACACAGCCCACTGACACATATGGAGCCATTTAACTCCCTCCCTCCATCCCATAATATGCAGCGCGAGGCTGGTGTGATTACAGGTGTGGAACGTTTAAAATAGAACACAAAAAGAAAGGACTGAGTTAGCCCCACCCTGCAGACTCTGCCCACTCTTCCAAAGCACAGGCCTTAACACCAAACGGCACTAACTCCTCTGTCAGCAGAGTAACAAGTGTTAATACTGTTAGCACTAACACTGTGTTAATGTGGACTGGAACTCTGAGCCCAGAACCATCGGGCACGGCTTGATGGACACTGGTCTGTCCTGGTTCTGCTGCTGGATCCTCAGACAGACAGAGTCCTTCTGTTACTACGACAGTGTGGAACAGTAAATGGACTGCACTTATAATAGCACTTTTCCACCTTCAAGACACTCAACCTGCTTTACCTTAGCCTCACATTCACACACACATTCCTACACTAGCAGCCCACTGCTAACCAGAGGTGGGAAACCTCAGTAAAATTACTTTGTAACTGAACTTAAGTAAAGTACAGATATCTAAAAAAATCTAATTAAGTATTTACTTTTCTTACAACTTTTTACTTTTCCTCCCTACATTTGTTCATAAATATCTGTACTTTATACTCCTTACATTCTCAGCCTTGTTACTTTTTCAAAATAAACAGATGAAACAGTACAAAAAATAAGTCACTTCAGAGGGAAAGTCACTGGAGGAGAGAAATTGGGACTTTGTATATCATAAACATGACTTTTATTTAATAATTTTGACCAGTGTTAATTTCGTCAGATGAGATGAAATATGTTTGTCGACGGCCCTTTTCCCCATAACGAAGACAGGACAATTACGAGATGACACAGCTGTTCTAAAAACACTGATGACAACTGTGCCAATGACTGTGTCAACGAAAAAGACGAAAATGTTTGAGCACTGCGAGTTGGAAACAGTTCAACTTGTCACAATGTCACAATTCTCTTACTGACCAATCAAAAGCAAGGAGGAGGCCGGACAACCACAGTCAACAACCAAAGAAAAGAATGGCCCTGTATTTAGACCAACATGAGCAGTTGATCTTAGAGGTTTCAGACAACCTTGTTATTTACGACCTGTCACTTAAGGGGTACCACGACTCAGGGTTAAGTCTTACCCATTATATAAAAGTAGTTTTGTATGATGAGAACAAGGAAGGTGTTAATGTTTACACATACAATATATCTTACACAGAATGGCGTGACATTTAACTTAGCAACAACACACGCTCACTCGGGGGAAAGCGTTCTCAGAAAGCGCCCGGGAGACAAGGTTTTTAGTGCTCCTGGCGCTAAAAACACATCCTGTGGACACAGGTCCCAACACGTAACACCGCAAATTTAGCTTGGCATAAACACATGCTATTTCTGGATTGAAATGCACAGGCCTACCAATAAACCTCAACTCCTGAAAGACGTTATGACTGATTTATTGATTAAATTTCACATGTTTTCATATTGTCTTTCTACTGTAGACCTCCATTTTTCTTTTGAATCAGGTCTGTTTGGGTTATTGTGATTTTTTATTTAGAATATGTTATACCATATACACAGTATATACATTTTCACACTAGTTTTCTACTGTAGACCTCCATCTGGTAACTGATATTTGTTTTGAAACGGTCTACTAGTTTTTGTGATGCATTATTATTCAGAATGTTTTATCTGTACAGTATTTGGTATACTCTGATCTTCAATTTTTATTTAATTTTCATGTGTTTGCTTATTAGCTATAAAAGTAGCTGTAGTGTTGTAATGTTTTTTTACGTGTTGCCATTTTTAATAAATTGAAGAAACACAGGATATATTCATTTAAGTCAAGACATGTAATAAATACGTATATTAGTTGTAGAACACAACTCAACTGGAATTAATACAAAAAAATATTCCTGAAATAAATAGAAAAAGACCAACATGTTTTGACTAAAACTGGACTAAAATACCTTGCATTTATGTCTGACTAAAAGTAGACTTTTAGTAGACTAAAAGATGACTAACAAAAAAGATTTGTGAAAGACAAAAAGTGACTAAACTAAGAATGAACTTTGACAAAAGACTAACCCTAAAATGAAAAATAGGTAACAAAATTAATAATGATTTTGACAATGCTGTTTTGTTTTTTTTTTTATCTCAAAATGATGACTTATCTCATTTGTGACTTTTTCCATTTTTGCTAAATTTTCTGTTCGTAGCCACAAACCTGAGTAACTGACCTGATCAAACACATATACACAGTGACTCACTTATGAAGGCTTTATTTTTGGAAACTTTTAAAGCCTTTCAAATTTTTCCTGGTTAAATAAGTATTTCATCCATGGCAAAAAAATTCTGTTTTAATTTGGTGGCTATGGCTCATTTGGTACAGCGGGTCATCCTATGACTGAAGGGTCAGCAGTTCAAATCCCAGCTCTGGCTGTCCATGTGTCAAAGTCTCCTTGGGCAAGACACTGAATGTTGACTTAGGCCAGTAGGTTTGACAGAACCTTAGAAACCTACTGGTGTATGAGAGGCTAATGTTAAGCGCTCTCAGCACTGTGTAAGTGCAGTCCATTTTCAATCTACATTTACTTTTGACTTTATTACAATTCAGAAGTTGTACTTTTTACTTTTACCTCAGTAAAGGAGTTGAATCCGTAATTCTACTTTTACCAGAGCATTTTTTTCCACACCAATAGCTGTACTTAAGTACAGAATGCGAGTACTTTGACCACCTCTGTTGCTGACATGCAAGGTGCTGCCAGGCCTACTGAGAGTAATTTAGGGTTAAGTGTCTTGCCCAAGGACACTTCGACATGTAGACGGTTAGAGCCAAGATTCAAACTGCCAATCTTTCAGTCATTGGACAACCCATTCTACCAACAGAGCCATAGCCACCAGAACCAGAGTAGGATTAGAATTTTCAATGAAAGGATGGGCGTGGCCATGCAGCATCATAGTGGGCGTGGCCCTGGAGAACAGACATAAAAGTAATAGAAAAGCAGATTTTTATGACCCCCCCCCCCACACACACACACACACACCACCACCACCTCCCCGTGGTCTGGTCTGTGGTAGTTTGAGGACAGTGGGAGGAGCTAAACCTAACCCTCTAATATACAGCAGTGAAAGGCCTGTCGTTAAAACAAAAACATTTAGACTGTGTTCTCATACTGTTGTTCCAAACATGTGCTTTCCACAGCAGAACATGTCTTTTCCATAGCAGAACATGTCTTTTCCACAGCAGAACATGTCTTTTCTATAGCAGAACATGTCTTTTCCACAGCAGAACATATATTTTTAGACATGACAGTCTTATAGTTCCATCTGCTTGTGTTCAGATCAAAGTCCACATGTTTAGAAGGAATAAAAACCTGTCTGGTTTATTTTATTTTTGTGTTAAAACTTTTACAGGTCTGACTGTATGTTTGCCAGAGGATTGTTCCGTTCATTCCACTGGTTTAAAATACTTAAGTTTTGTTCCACTGGTTTAAACTACTTTAGTTTTCCCTCTATTGTGTCCCACAGTTAAACCACAGCTGGATTCCTACTCCTCTAAAGAACATCACACACTCAAAGATGTTCTTTTTTTCTTCCTCTTTCATTCGTCTCCTGGTTCACATTTGTCCACAGCACACATGAATACCCCCCCCCCCCCCCATACACACACCCCAAATGAAAAACTCCCATAATGACAGACTTCTACCACTGTGTGCTCTGACATAGATGGAGCAAATATAAAGTAAATGTTTTAAAAGTGTCATTCCTTCACCAGAGTAGACTCCAGCTAGGTTTCGTGCTGTTGCTTGGACTGAAAACGTGCAGGGAAAAAAACCAGGCTTTATTTCCACAAAGAGCACATAAACCAGTTTGATCCGCCATTTTTTTCAAGTTTGTGCAGCAGCTACTTTCTACTTCACATTCGCTGCAGTCCATCTGATGTCAGATGGACTGGCTTTTTCTGGGTCCCTTGATCCTCTTGTTGTTTTCTGTGAATGCAGTATGCAGCCAGTGGAAGTGACAAACCACTTTCAAAGGCAGCATGTGTTGGTAACTCGGGGTGACCCATCAGATTCCAAAAGGAGCATGGAAAAGTGGTTTTCAGTGAATGACACCTTTAAATACAGTTAAATCTAGAACAAAAAGTAAAGTGGTGTAAAACTCAAACCAGCCCATTTTCAACCTGAAGCTTAAAGGAAAAAGCTGGTCCTTTACCCCCACCCCCCAGTGACAGAGGCACACACTAGTTTTTGGAAGGCTGTACAATGTACTTTTATTGTACCTAACTGTAGACTACCTGTACCATTGGACGTAACCGTAGACTTTGGATCCAACTAGGCCTGTATAAAGAAAAAATAAATAATTGATTTAATTGATTTTAGATCAATTTAATTTAAATTCAAATTATCAATTCACAGGGCACTTGATTGATTTTTTTTCCCCATAACACTCATGTGTTGTATTATTTTCTTCCCTCCGCCATCTCGTATGTGATAAAGCAGCTGCGGAGTCGTAAAGCGTGACATTGAAGCATGCGCACATTGCTGAGGTGGGATTCATGCTGAGACTTGGGCCGAAATCGCACCAGAGGACAGCGAGGTGGGAGTGTGAAGATGCCGGTGCCACTGTGTCTCGAGTGGTGCATTCTACTCAGCTTTCCACACCATACAGTCTGTGGTTGCGGAACGTTCCCTGCCAGCTCTGTCTGAACTACCCCCACAGCCCATGTTAACAATGCATATAGCTTACAATAAAATAAATAATATACAAATTTTGCGTTGTTCCTTCCATGCTCAAATTACAAATGTAGCTAACAGCTGTGTGGCAAACAGGCTATGCTATATATTGTCAGGTTACATAGGTTTTGTACTATTGTAGACCAAAATAAAGTTGATTATGGTGTTCTATTCTTGCATAGTTGGAAATCCCTCATAGACATAAAAACATGAGGTGGGTGTTCATAAATGGGTCGAGATACATTAAATACGTAGCTTAGTTAGATATGTTATTTTCATATTCATTTGACTGGGATAACGTTCACATGCCGGTTGGATTTTCCAATTGCTGCGCTGCTACTGTCCAACTACCGCCATGTTGGTGTGGAAGGACAAATCTGTTTCCATGTCTTTTCATTGCCGCTGGTAAAAAATGCTTCTGTCCCGCCAACGGCAACACCTGTGGTATGTGGGATGGTGATGTATTACACCTGTGTGCTACAGGTGTAATTGGCGTACAGTTATGATCTGAGTGTATTTAAGCAAGCAACAGTACAGAATGACAAATGATGATGCCAACATTGATACAGCCCTTCAATGAGTGAACTGGACATAAAAGAGACAATGTATTTTTTTTTTTTTACCTATTACTTTGTGAAACTCATTTCATACGTTTTCTTCACGCCAAAGTAAATTATTGTCTCCATTATTCAGACTTTGTGCCCGTTTAAAAATGTACTATATAAAATAATTTATGGAAAATAAAAATGAGTAAAAAACTATTAACACTGTCAAGAGTTCACCCTTTGAAATTTTGATGTAAAAATTTTGATGTAATTTTTGGCAGAAAATCCTGGCACCAAGAGGGGAGCAGATTGAATTGATTCAGACTGAATTGAATCGCGATTAATCGATTTAAAGCCATAAAAATCAAAATCGAATGAATCCAGGAACATGGCCGCGATATCCAGCCGTAGACACAACTGTAGACCACCTGTACCGTTGGACCCAAATGGAGACTACCAGTACTGTTGGACCCAACCATAGACTACCTATACCATTGGACCCAACTGTAGACCACCTGTACTATTGGATCTAACCATAGACTACCAGTACCGTTGACCCCAAGTCCAGATGTATGTGGGTATGTGGGTTGACTGACAGTTGAACCCCTGGACTTGCTCCACCTCTTCCTCGCATAAACACTGATCTGCTCAGTAACAGAAGATTCACTTCCATTATTCATGTGAACGTTTGAACCGTTTAATCTGAACCCACAGCAGAGGAGTCCAGGAACCAGAGGACACCAGGGACCAGAGACCAACAGTGACCAACGAACAACAGAGACCATAGGTTTCCAAAGGACTCTAGGGACCAGACGGCTTCAGAGGACACCAGTGACCACAGGACACCAGAAGTGTGGGTCGGGGGTCAGATGTGACTCTTCAAAGCTAGTGATGGAGGATCTCAAGGGGATACAGATTCAGACCCCGCCAAAATAAGACTTCAGGATGTGAGGCAGGCGTACTCAGGAAGCCTTTGAAAAGCAGGAAGAACTAAACGCTCATTATGTGTGTGTGTCACATGCTCATACAGACACACACACACACACACAAAAAACATTCAGGAATCATCACATTCTAAAACCTGCACTGAACACTAACATTCCTGTTTCCATGGTAACATCCATATGTTGTACCACCACACATGGAGGCGGAGACTGGGGCAGAGTACAAAGCATGTGTGGGCTTTTTCTGCAGTGGTGGTTGAAACCAGAACCTTAGCCCGTGTTTAAACCCATTGGAATCAGAACCTCACCACCAATAGGAATAAGAACTTTAGCTAACCTAAATCGGAACCAGAACCATAACTAGCCAGTGTTCAAACCCATTGTAACCAGAACCTTAGCTAACCAGAATTGGAAACATAATCTTAGCTAGCCTGTGTTAGAACTCATCAGAAACAGCAACCAGGGCTAACTTCAACTAGAACCAGAACCTTGGCTAACACATGTTCAGAACCTTAACTAGCTTGTGTTTAAACCCACCGGAACCAGAACCTTTGCTAATCTGCGTTAAACCCATCAGAACCAGAACCTTAGCTCTCCTAAATCGGAACCAGAGCCAGATAGCCTGTATTTAAACCCATCGGAACCAGCACCGTAGCAAGCTTGTGTCCGGAACCAGAACCTTAACCTGTGTTTAAACCCATCTGCCGTAGCTAACTTGTTTTCAGAACCGAAACCTTAACTAACCTGAATCAGAACCAGAACCGTAGCTAGCTTGTGTGTGGAACCAGAACCTTAGCAAGATTGTTTTCAGAATTAGATCCACAGCTAACCTGAATCGGAACCAGAGCCTTAC
The DNA here is from genome assembly GCA_020466265.1 of Siphamia tubifer. Lineage (NCBI taxonomy): Eukaryota > Metazoa > Chordata > Actinopteri > Kurtiformes > Apogonidae > Siphamia > Siphamia tubifer. The sequence goes on along the minus strand of CM035798.1, from coordinate 9,311,615 downwards.
CGAACCTGTGTTTGAACCCATCAGAAGCAGAATCGTAGTTAGTCTGTGTTTAAACCCATCAGAACCACAACCACAGCTCATTTGTTTTCAGAAGCAGAACCTTCGCTAACCTAAATCGGAACCAGAACCGTAGCTAGCTTGTGTCAGTCGGTGTTCTTACCTTAATGTCTGGTAACATTTGTCGGACTTTAAAGGTGCTTTTGGATCCCGTTAACATCTTTAATTAAATCCAGGCTTTGAGGGGAAAATATGAAAAATAAAAGACAAAAAAAAAAAAACAAATGCGCTGGTTTATGGGAGTTTAAAGGGATCCGCACACGCTAACGGTTAGCTGTGTTGAGTTCATGTTAACGGAGGAAAGCCGGTAAAGGTTTAAACCGAACCTCCGGACGGTTCCGACCCAAATAAAACTACAGTGGATCTGCGCATGTCAGTGGCTGAAGCCGAACCCGAACAGAACCAAAGCAGACGTTTCGACGGTGGTGCGTTCACGGACCCGCTACCGTTTATTCCTTATCCACATGAAACAAACGGAGGAAAAAAACAGAGGAAAAAGCGGAGAAACACACAGAGGTGGAAAAAAACCCACAGCAGCCCCTTAAAGGGCCAGTACACCGGAACCGGAACCACTGGTTTTGCTTCTGGTTGTAATTCTGGTTCTGTTTCTGGTACTAGTTCTGGTTGCAGACAGTAGAGTTCAAAAGCCGGAGTGTTCCTGAACACAGATTGGACAGGTTAGTTAGTTAGTTAGTTAGTTAGTTAGTTAGTTAGTTAGTTAGTTAGTTAGTTAGTTAGTTAGTTAGTTAGTTAGTTAGTTAGTTAGTTAGTTAGCATTATTTCCTCCATTATTCCCCATTTCATAATATAATAGTTAAATGTATTCATCTTACTGCACTGGTTTGAACTTCATCACTTCACAACAAAGTTCTAAAGTTCCATTGGGTCCACTTCCCCACCCACCATCCAGTCACATGCCTCCCTTCAGTCCAGTAATGAGTCATGAACTTTCACATCTATATGAATACCCTTAACCTAACCTTACCATAACCCTAACCCTCAACCACTGCTGTTCATTATTAATAATACTAGAGGACAATATCCTTATTGCTCACATATATATATATACACATCGATATGCATATACATACTTACACACACACACACACACACACATACTTACACACACACACACACACACATATATATATATATATATATATATATATATATATACAAAAGTGCACAAAGACAAAATGAGACAAGACAGTGGGCCACACACACACAGACACACACACAGACACACACACAAACCCAAGGTTCCATGGCCAACAGGGGGAATCCAAGTTTGAAAACAGGATTAAAATGTTTTTATTGCAGTTTGAAAACAGGATTAAAATGTTCTTATTGCAGTTTGAAAACAATATTAAAATGTAAATATATATATATATATATATATATATATATATATATATATATATATATATATATATATATATATAATTTTATGATATTAGGTTTTAAATACATGTTTCTTTGATTTCACCATTAAATGCATGGTGTCCAGGTGAGGGGACATTTATGTAACTCCTGAAAAAATGTAATGACTTAAAAACAAACCAAAAAAACTAAAAAGGAATAAAAACGCTCAGCAAAAATATTTGGACTAAAGTTGTTATAAAAACAAGGTTAAGAACAGATGGTTTTGGATGGAAAACTTCACCTAACTCTTACATTCACTGTAGATTTTGCAGTGTTAATTTGGAGACAATGGGACCAAATACACTCTAGAAGAAGTTAAATAAACTCTCTAAGTGTTGATTTAACACTGCAAAATTTACCGTGTTCATCCCCGCTGCAGTGGTCTGTCAGTACATTAGTTTAACCCTGACCCTCATTTTAAACCTTACCTTAACCCCAGTACTTTCAGTACCTGTAGAAGTGGACTGGAGTTCTTCTGTTTCATCCAAACGTCTGTGAAGGAAAAATAAACTACAACTGAAACAAAAACAGGAAAAAACTGAAACACAACTAGAAAAAAGTAGTAAAAATCATTAAAATCAGCATCCTGTGTTGAACTGAGGAAGAGCCACAGCTGGAGGAGACACTGGTCCACCTGGGCGCAGACTGGTTCCACTGGTCCTACTCGTCCTTTTGGATCCAGACCGGTCCTACTGTCCAGACTGTGTCTCACTGGCTCTGTTGCACCCAGACCTGGTCCAGAGTGGTACTACTATCCAGACCTGGTCCTACTGGTTCTGTTGCATCCAGACTGGTCCAGAATGGTCCTACTGTCCACACTGTTTCCTACGGGTCCTGTTCGCTCCAGACTGATCCAGACCTGGTTCTACTGGTCTTGTTAGGTCCAGACTGGTCCTTCCACTCTGTCCCAGGTCAGTCTACATTTGGACCACATGGAACCTGTTGAATAAAACATCAGAGGTTCAGATTTCAGATTCAGACTGAAGCGGCTTCATCTGAGCTGCACTTATTCACTTATTCATACACACTGGCATAATGTGACGGGGAGGGGGGGATGATGGACCATGACAGGGGTGGGGGGTGGGGTGGGGGAGTGGGGGGTGTCAAACATGTGGTCCAGGGGCCAAACCTGGCCCACCAAAGGGTCCATTTCGGCCCTGGGGAGGAATTTGTGAGGTGAAAAAAATATACTAAAATATAAACAATTTAATTTCATTCATTCATTCATTATCTGAACCCGCTTTATCCTCACTAGGGTCGCGGGACAATTCAATTTAATTTAATTTAATTTAATTTTAATTTAGTTTAGTTTTCATTAGTGATGGCAAAATCGAAACAGTATTCTAGTATATACCAAAATGGTCATGTACCTTTTGACAGTTCGATATTTCATCTTCAAAATGAAACGAATTTATGTAAATATGGCTATTTTCACCTTTTTTCATTTTGAGATACAAAAAGAAAAAAGGGAAAAAGGAATTTCTGCAAATTAATTTTTTCTTTCGTATTCTTGTTGCTATAACCGTGTCACAGTGACCCACTAGAAGCAGAAGTTAAGTGTAACAAATTAAAAATAAACCTTTAGTATGCTAACTGCTAACCACTTATATTTTTATTTTGTGGAAAAAATTGGTGTTTCCTGAGTATATGTAATGTTAAGTCACCAGCAGAGGTCCCGGTCAATAGTAGCCTATTGTTATGATGATTATTATCAGCAGCAGGTAAGGGCATAAGTTTGCATAGGGACGGTAGGGACATAACACTAACTTTTCAGGAGGCTCCAATTGTCCCCACCAATTTTTAAGCAACCTTATTTGCATTATACTAGTGCAGAGCCCGGAGAAAATGTGAGATTGTTTGCTACTAATGTGTTGTGGAAGTGGGTAAAATTAGTTGAAAGGAGCAGAAAGAAAGACAATAATAATTACTTAGGGCTGTTTTGGAAGTGTGTACTAGAATCAATGTTTATGGTGTTTGTTGTTACTGCTGGTGGAATTACTAAAATGAAGTTTCAGGTTGGGCAGACAGCCGACCACTGAAGTGGTTTGTGGCATGCTAACACAGGCAACACCAATCAGCACCCAGCAAGATATACTACGGCCATGAAGTGAGCCACCAGTTGCTTACCCAATACTTAAATGTCACTGTCTACTTTCAGACTTGAATGCACGAAAAGCAGGAAACTGGGGAATGTGTGTCCACCTACTAAAGCACAGCGAACAACAAACAAACCAAAAATGGATGAAAAGGGTCTAAAAGTGAAGTGATAAAGCTTAACAGTGAATGAGCGAGATAGTAATATAGCCTACAGTCATTAAGATTGTTGCAATGTTAAGTTTAAGCTTGTTAATTCAGTAAACAGACCTTGTTAAACTTGTGTGAATGCGGCATAATAATAGCCTTGGTCACACGCTGTGGCCGCAACAATGACAAAAATGTCTGTGATTTCCTGGGGGACTGAAGTTGTTAGCGGTGTGTAGCACAGTTGTGATGTTGTCATAGAGACCTCAGTGTTTCCCACAGACCAAATGGCATTGTGTGGCACTAGGGGAGCAAACCCCCCCATTAAGTTATTATTATTACTAGTAGTCGTAGTAGTAGTATCATCACTATTATTAGCCTATTATTATTAAGATACCACCACATCTCATGTCACCATTTGAGGAATTCACATACATGATCATGGTCCAGTATCTGCACAGGAGCTGGTCTGAAGATTTGAAATAGGCTAGTGCTATTAGCACAGTGTTAGGCTACTTAGCTCTTCATTGTACATACTGAGGCATGTACACACTTCCATTTCACAGTGGAGAGAGGGCATAATTAAACAACAGCTGCATGTGTGGTACCGAAATTCACGTTAGATTTCGGTCTGGTCACTTCCGTTAATGTTTGCCCCGGTTCCATACCTATACCGAATTTCGGTACCCAACTCTCTCGCTCACTTTCTGTGTGTGAGTGAGAATGACTGAATCGCATTGGGGGGGGGGGGCTGCAATCTATTTGTGGTGCTTGGTTTTCATTCTGTGGCGCTGTGCCACAAATTCCTCTATGTATGGGAAACACTGGACCTTGTGATAGTTCATAACAGCAAGTTGTCATGAGTAATGCACTATGGCGCAGCATAGCTAAATCGGTGGGCGGGACTTCGGCAATGTGTCCCGCTCAGTGCACATTAGGGAATGTGACTGACTTTGCCACTCTAGAATCTCAGAGTGGCAAAGTCAGAAAGAGCAATGAAATTTCTTTAATATCTTCGTAATTGTATGTTGTAATGGCATGAACCGTTGCACTGCAATCCACCATCGTACTGGAAAGTCACCCTCCAAATTTTGGATCATTTGGTGGAGTTGTGCAGGTGTTAGGTGTTCCCCAGACAAACAGGACACACTACAGACATAGTGTCATGTATGTGTTTTATTTTTCCTCTGTTGTTTGTTCTCTTCTCTGTTTTCCCTGTGTGTCTCTGCTTTTCTCTCTCTTTAACCTCTGTCCTAATTATTATCACTGCCACCTGAGATCCCACACCTGTGGGTAACCAGGTGGCTGTATATAGGCCTCCTCTTTTTGCCTGCTCATTGCCAGATCGTCTTTGTTTGTCAAGACCTTCCAGCGGGACATTCTGTCTGTTTTCCCGTGTTTTTGCCTGTGCTCTGTGTTTGACCTGTACCAGCATGCCTCTGACTTCGACCTGTTCCCGCCTGACCACATCTCTGTCTTCGACCTCCGGGTCTGAGCCTTATCCCGTCCCACCTATGTTCCTGTCAGCTTCCCCGGTACCCGACCTGTCTTTCTGGACTCTGCCCTCTCTCTCTGCCTGTCTCCCCTGGACCTCTGTTACTGAACCCTGGACCGGACTACGTATTTTCTTGTGTCTTATTCCCTGTGGACTCTGTATCATACTCAGTGTGATTAAACCTGTGTTTAAATTTACATTTACATCGTGTGCTGTCTGCTTTTGGGTCCAACTCCAGTCCGTGACACATAGATTTGTTGAATTATAGATAGATAATGATGAATTGTCTTCTCATATGTTGTAAGGATAGAATTGACCCAACCATTATGAAGTGAATTATTTTCATTATATTCAGACTTACATTTACCCCTTTTACCTTGCTGAATGTGTTGATCTGTTTTTTTCCCCTTAAATGCACATTTAAGTGCCTAATGATTTGACCCGCACACACACACACACACACACACACACACACGTGGCCCCAACAGAAATATGACAAATCATGCCACCTCCTCCGCCCCCTTCAAAGAGGAGGGATATTAGATTTTTCTCGGCCAGAAAGCAGCCACTGTAATTAATGTAAAAAGACGTCAGTGTTGTGGAGGTGAGGAACACGCCACTAATTTTGCTCCTGAAAGTCCGCCCTGCATCAGAGTTAGCATAACATTAAACTGTATGAACTTGCTAACCCGCAAACCTCGAGTAAGAAGCTGCTTAGAGAGAAGTGTCCTCTTGTGTTTTCTACAATTAATGTTAATTAAACTGTGAGAAATGTAGTGAACTCTGCTGACAACTATAGAACCAGAAAAATGTGAGCAAGCTGCTTAGAGAGAGAGAGAGAGAGAGAGAGAGAGCGAGCTCCCAGTCTGTGTCGAACAGGAAAGTGATCAAAATAACACATGCTGCTGCTTTTCTTGTAAATGGCCTGGTTTAGAAGGAAAGAAGGCTAGAGCATGTTGTGACTTTACACTTTTGAAACCAAATACCTATTAGTGCATTTATTTATTAATTAAAATGTATTTATTTATTTTCTACACTATTTATTGAAAATATTTTTTCAGATAATCATACATTAATCTAACCCGACTGTCGCCAGATGGTATTTCACAATACCATACCATATTTCACAATACCACCTGGGACCCTTCCACAACCGATCCATTTTCAAAGGAGGGGCCTTATCTAAAATCCTTGCATGTAATTAGGTGAAAAATCTGTCTGTCACCGCTTCAGCCACTCACGTTGAAGTCAAGCCGCTTAATCAGCGTAAATAGTTTGCATCAGGTATATACACATCAACAGAAGGGGTTTAAACTTACCATTTATACATGGCATAAACCTCATCTACTACAAGACCCACCAAGTTCTTCTGGTAAACGAGGAAAGCATGGTTCTCCATTTATCCCTCAGCCAGATTCAGGGCTACCGAACACTAACTGTGGATGTGGTTGTCAGTTGTGGAGGTCTATCATTTAACATGATGCTAAAATGGATTAATTGTAAATTACCTATTTACTTGTAAAATGAAGTAAAAGCCAGTCAGCCATAACTCATGTTGAGGATATTTGTTTATATATCTTTTAGGACACAGTCAGTGGGAGAGAAGTGAGCACAGTGGACCTGGAGAGTTCTATTTAATTTATTTATTTAGACAGACAATGTTGAGTGGTCTTAAGACAAATATTTATTTTTGGGATTCCTAGATAGTTAAGAGACTATTAACAAGTTTGTATTTACTGTGTATGTTAATATCATTTAAGTTATGCTCAAATATTGCAATTTAAATTTGCAAATAAAATCCAGATATTTATTCTGGAAGTTTTCAAAATATTTCTTTGGTAGTTTTTGAAAACCAAGGTTTGAAACAAACCATGTATCAGGTGAGCCAATACATATGAAAGCTAGTCAACAGAAATGTATTTTGCATTGATCATTTAGTCTTATCAATTAATTAGGTCCATATTCGTGAGACATGTAGTCCATGCAGGTTATGCTGTTATATCGTCCCTACCAATGTTGAGACCAATCTACGCCCTTGGCAGCAGGCATCATTGGAGGCATTATTTACATTTGAAAATGAGAACATGTTATGGCTTTAGTGTATTTGGTGTTTAGCCACAGGGTGGCGCAGGGTTTACACTGTTCAAAACAGCACACTCTGTGTCTCATCAAATGAGCGGCGATCATTTCATTTCAACAGTTTCATTTTTCATTAGTGAAAAAAAATCCTGAGCCTGAACTTTTTTTCCCCATCTTTCTCAGGAGGTAAGGGGTGGGGGTAATATGTATGCGACATACTGTTTAACACATTATTCAAACAATTAACAGCCTGTGTAACATCACCACAGTGTGAAGTGTGAAGTCACTATTTTTGACAATAGTTAAATTTTTTTTTTCAATGCTTTCATTACACCCACCAATTGCCCAACTGCCCATGTCCTTCCCAATATATTCAAAACTTAGATTGGCATTATTACCCCAGTTTTGCTCAATCACTGGAAGCAAATTCGATTCAGGGTCATGCCATGTCAATTCACATGATTCTGTAGAAAGTCGCTAGGTGACCCTCTTTGATTTGCCCGATATTCGGCACACAGGTACCTTTTAATGCCACTAGAAAGAATCCCAAGTTTTAGCATCCTATTTTAAAGCTTGTGAAATGCATACAGAATTTACAAGCAGATTTTTACACCTCTAGTTTTAGATTGAAGGAAGATACAGGCCTAAAAAACAACATGCCGCCTCAGTGTGAAACTGTCTACCGATGGTGCACTTACAAATAGCATAATTTTATTATTTCTGGATATATTAAACCTTGAAATCTACAAGTGTGAAAAGTGTGATGAAGAGTTCTGACATTTTGGGGATCCAGATCTTGGAACTGTGTATGTTATGGGAGTTCTAATCGATTTCCCATCATATTTGGAAACTGTACTGTGCATTCAAATTAACAACAGCATAAATTATGAAGTCACAGTGGAGGACGTCACAAGATAAACATATATATGGGTGAAAAAATATTTTTTGTGACTTCCTCCACTGTTTTCATAATTTATGCTGCTATTAATTTTTTGGACCAACAGATGGCAGCACGAACCCAGATACTGTGATGAAAAAGGGACACATTTCCCCAAATTTCGAAGGTGTAAATGAGTATGAAGAACTCTGAAAACAAGGTCCTTCAAAGCTTGAATGTTTGATACAGTGTTACTGTGCATGGGGTTCAGGGCTACAAGTGGTTGAGCTACCGCGAACGACAAGTCAGGTTCCACAATGAAGGCACACAGTCGGATTTTTAAATCAGTCACTCTGTCTGTAATTGAGGGCAGAATGTCTGCTGTGGCACTTGCTCCTAAAAAACATAATGTATATTGCACCGACCTGGCTACTGCTGTGTGGAAAGCATCTTGCTCGTGTCAGGGTAGCGTTTTTTTCCACTTGTTTCATAAACTTCTTCCTACATAAACTCCAGTAACATACACCGGGTTGAGGTAACTTTTGTCACCAGCTCAGAAAGGGTTTACCATCAACACCCAAATCCTCCAGCCAAGCTCAGCGCCATTTATTTTTTTAATACCTTTATCGATATGTTTTACATCCTCTCCTGGCTTCATACATGCAGCCATGCTTAGCTGACACTAGAGACAAGTTGAGAGGCACATGGCGGGACTCGAGTCGGCACAGATGCTCCTGTGAGAGCTTGGTTGAAACAGGGGAAACTAAAACAAAACAGGTCCCTTCAGCACTGGCGGAGTCCTGATGGTTGGCGGGACCATTCTGTCAGGATCGGGGTGAGGTGAAAGAGGACTCCATTGCATAGTGCTGAAGGGAAAAATAATTTAATAACAAAACTAAGAAACATAAAGACAAGACAGACAAAACCTGGGAACAAATGGCCAGAGTCCGTGGTGATGATGAAAGTCCGGGTTATGGTGACTGAGGAGATGGTGAAAGTGTCCGGGTTATGGAGGTGAAATTGATGAATGGTCCCGCACTGGCAACTGCAAGCCTTTCTGCTTATATAGCCACAGATGAGGAATGGCTTGCAGCTGCGTAGTGCGGGGCCAGGTGAGTGGGGAGAGTACTGGGGAAAAGGTCACTGGAGCAGAGGTCATGACACTGGACAGACATGTGTCTGTGTTTTTGTTTTGTTTTGTTAGCTGTGTGTCTGTAGTTTCTCCGCTGACAATGTGATGACGTCATCACGACCCGTCGACGCAACTCAAATTTATTGACAGATAAGTCAACTTGAAAATAACTGAAGTCGTGAATGCCCTAAGCCATACCCCGGTCATGTTATCAGAATTGTGCTTGCTATAACCTGGACATTCATTCATCACCAAGGACTCTGGCTGATCTTCCCCAGGTTTTGTTCTTGTTTGTCCTGTTCTGTTTTTGTATTAAAATTCTGTTCTCCCTTCAACACTGTACATTTGAGTCCTCTCTCCACCTGACCCCTCATGACAGAATGGTCCCACCCAGGCAACTGCAAGCTTCACTGCTTAAATAGTTGCTGATCAGCAAAGACTTGCAGTTGCATGGTGCGGGCAGGGGAAGATAGTGGGAATTGGGGGAAAGGTTGTGACAGTAATAACAATTGAGGATGAGGACGAGGAAGTGACCTTCGGTCCAACTGGCCCAGGTGATGACAATGATGGAGATGCCAATGACACAGTGCCCCATGATTTTGTCCTCAAGTTGCAACCGTGTTCTTCCTTGTCACTTCTAGTCATGGATGCTCCACCTGACCAACAACTTTCCACATCACCTGAACCAACAGCTCTCTGCATCGCCTCATGGACTGTTCTCCACATCGCCTATACTCCATAATACATCTTCAGCACAACCACCTGCCACTACATCACAAGCCAGTGTTACCAAACTAATATATATATACACACCATGGTAGTTGCCTAAACAAATTGATTAAAGAGTTCACGGATCCCACTGTGCATGTGCATCTCAGCTGTGGGGGATGGGGGAGTTGTGACATGCCCACTTCTCCAACTAGGTGATTTCATACCCCCCACTTTTTCCTGAATTTATATATTGTATCGTTCACTGGATCCAGGAAATGGATGGAGAGTTGGTCTCACGTACTTTCTATTTCAGGATAAACAGTTACTGTCAGCCGCAATCACGCCAAACAAACAGCAATAACATTGCGGGGCTGTTACAATGTCTATGGTTTTAACTGTTTACCCGCGGCAAAACAGCATATGTAAAAGAAGCGGACCTCAGTTCGCTGGCCGAAATGTAAACAGGTGTTAGCAAACAGTCATCAACTAGTAAATAATGAGACATTTTGCCGTTGTTAAACTAAGTTAACTAAACTATGTCTTGTTCTGTGACATATACCCTAAGCCAGTGGTTCTCAAACTTTTTTCAGTGATGTTCCCCCTGAGGAACATATTTTTAGTCGTCTCCCCTGACATGGACAAAACATTTTTGTAACAAAAAAGAGGTACAGTGTCTGTAAAATGAGTGTCTGATTTTTTTAAATCCAAATTTATATCAGTTTTTTGTCTCATAATTTTTACTTTTTATCTCATAATTTTGACTTATGAATTTAATAAATGTTTAATTGAGGAAAAACCCATTTTAGTTATTTTTCAGCCATATATTCCTTTTTTTAATATAAAAATTTAACCATTAATCGATAATTGTTTTTTAATTTTCCGATGATAGATTCAGAATATTTTGCTCATGTGCCACAACCGAGAACACCCCCGCATTTTAAATGGCTGTGACGCCCCTGCCACTGTGTTCACATGTTTACACTGCATTTTGGGAAGAGTTGTATGAGTGCTGTACTGTTGGAAGAACAGCTAAAATTCCATTTATCAGGCATGACTTTAACCCTAAAATCTTGACAGGCCATTGGCAGAATTTTGCTGTCTGGATTTTCAAACCTGTCAGTACTTGCCCTTAAAGTTAACTCCTCCTCTGATGGAGGACCTCTTTTATGGATCTGTCTGTTGTGACATCCTGGAAAGTTTCATGCACTATGTCAGTTCTCAGGATAAGGTCATTCTCAAAACATTTCTCAAAGGTGGATTCCATAGACCTCATGGATGTGATGCAGGCATACCAGTACAGATAGATGGTCAATGCCCACACACTTCCACGGCTTTTGGAGGAAACTGCCCATAAAGAACTCATTCAAAAACCAAGATACATTGTGGACTGCTGGAAAGAGGTGACAAGGGGAAAAATCGGCATTGATGAGGTGCTGGCACAATATGGGGCACTCAAACCCACTCCCAGGAGTGTCCAAGGACTCCTGGAATTTGAAGAGGTCTCCACGTCAAAGCAGCGGGAGGTGAAAAACCATCTGAGGCGGTACCTAAGAGAATTAGATGACGATCATCTTGGGAAATTTCTGCGTTTTACTACAGGCAGTGACATATGTCACATATGTGGATGTGTGTTGAAGCTACCAGATAGTTACGTCAACTTCCCAGAGTTTAGGTCAGAATTCAGTAAAGTCTTAGACAGCAACATCAGGGTAATGGACATTGTTTAACCTTCTGGTGTTTACAGAATGCTTGCCCTGTTGCATGCATTACTGCTCATAAGTGGTTTTATAGGTCTTTGGATAAGTTCTGTGTGAATATCACAATATTAAAGTAACCTCTACCACCTTAGAGCACAGCCAATTTTACAGATATACTTTCATAACATAGCTCAAGTTATGTTTAGTTGTCAATATAGTTCAAGCAATGTTCATTGAACTGTAGTTTAGGCCTGTGCACTTCAGCATAACTGCCTTGAATCAATTTCAAATGGATTTCTCTTTTTTTGTTGTTAAATGTTTTTATTTAAATTACTCTAAAATGATTGCACACATGGATATGTGCTGGAGTTTGTCAGACAGTCACGATAACCTACCATATTTTAGGTCAGAATTCAATGTAGTTTAAGACCACAACACAATGCATATTTGCTCTGTGATAGTTACACCCCTCAGCTGATTTTACTTCTTAAGAAAACAGCCAATACAGGTGAACTGTCTGGATATATTATAGTTCAAGCTATGTGTTCATTGAACTCCATGTTATGTTTACAGTGTGCCTGACAGTATTGGGTTTGTTGGCCTTGCAACATATACATTTTATTTGCACAATTGTATGATGTTAATTGGGATTATAGGCATATGTATTGATTGCACAACTTGTACTGTTTAAAAAAATACCATTAAATATGTCTACAATTGACATGTATTTGCCCTCATCAAAATGACAATAGATAATGTATGTCCTATGTTTATATGGTATTCGTCAGTATTAGTTACTTATATCAATTCCAAAGACCGATCAGAAAGCATTTACAGATGTCATGTCACAGCTGTGCCTGCAGCAGATCTTCAAAAGGTAGGAAAATAACATACAAAGTATTTTTTTGAAAAAGCAATTTAATGTGACAAAGCAATAATGTGACAATACATGCATGTATTTCATAAAATGGACATGACTTTCATGGCTTTACAATGCCATAGTGTGGATGATACAAGGATGTGAGGAACAGCACTGCGATTTTGGTATGGAGGCCAATTCATTTCACTGCATGCTACATGAAATTGGATCTATGTATGTGACCAACCTATCCTTGTTTATAACTTGGGGATAGCCAAGCAAGACACAAGCAGCAAAAAGTGCTGCAAATTACAGTTGCAATAAATGTTTCATTAATTTAAGCAGACACCTGCAGCAAAAGCAGACTCATAATAAACAACAGTGATGCTGAGATACACAACTAGGGCTCGAGTTTCGAGGTGCAGGCAGGGTGTGCAAGCTGGTGGACCCTGTGCAACGCTAGTTTCCAGCCGGCACAGAGCAGTTTGGTAGTTTGGCAGACCCCGGTGTGCCAAAATGGGTGTGGCAGCACACTTGTGGGAGGTGGCTACAGATTCAGTTCGGCACAGTGACAGATTCGCTGGCTTTAGACAGTGCACCAAGCTCAGCAGCTGTCGGAACATCTAAGCGTGGCACAGCCGGTGTAGAGGTAGAGTGGCAGACCGGCACGCAGAGTGCACACGTTGTTACGATAACCTCACAGACAGATTTCCAGAGTGTCATACACATTTCAACACAATACCACCGAACCACCGATCACCTCCGGGATGATTGGTGGTTCTATATTTAGGTTTAATTTCATTAGGTATAGATTTAGGGTTATTTTTTCAATCATTCTTATTTGAAACAATAGAAATAACAATAGCTACAATATCATTCTAAGCATTCAATGACTTAATTCCATTAAGTTGTACCTCATATGTTGTTAAGTTATGTTCACTTATATCCACAATAGTTCCCCTTAATAAAAAAAATATTAGTTGGAAGTAGCTACTTAAAAATAAAATTTTACAGCAACTTAATACATTTGATTTCTGAACCTTTGCGTATTCACAACTTAATATATTTAATTATTCTGAACATTCAGGTTTACAGTGTGGAGTGGACAAGTAATCTGCCGCCACCCTTGGGGTGCCGGTGGGAGCAGGACGAAATATTATATATTATATTATATCTGTGCATGTTATGAGTTTATGAAATTAAACCTGAAAATAGAACCACTGATCATCTACAATCCCAAAACTAAAACAAAAAAAATTAAGAACCATAAAGACTCCTAAGTGAAATCAAAACTGTGTTTAAATAAAACACAAAAAACTCAAAAGGACCCAGTTAGCCGGTGTCGCGGCGTGTGCCTGGATGTGCATTTAAGAGCGAGGAGAGGTGCTAATAGTGGAGATCTGATCAGCTGTGTTAAATACATCTCACACCCTTTCTCCTCCCTCATTCCCACTTATGGCAGTGGGAGGAAAGGAGATGGAAGGGAGGAGGGATGCACCAGTGGGAAGAATGGAGAGGTGAGCTTACACCAGTCTGCGCAATGTTTCAAACTTGCAAAAGTCATCTGGACACACCCCATTGGCACAGCGCAGACCCCGCTTGCAACAGGTCTGTGAAACTTGAGCCCCTGTAGTCCAGTCAGTAGAGTTTTAGTTGCGGTGAGAGATAAAATGTGACAAACTGTATGTCCATTGGCCACACTCTTACTATGTTCAGCCTATCAGGAACATATTTGAAAAGAAAAAGTACACATGTGAAGGATATATTCTACATTATCATAAATGGTGTACAAACAGCACATTGACTGGATAAAATAAGAAGACAAGGCTACTCATATGACTGGATAGACTATGTTAAACCTGGCTTTGTGAAAACAAGGATGCCAACAATATTACGCAATATGTATGCATTTTAAAACGGATAGATCTCAGGCATAAAATACAATATACAATGCAACAAAGTAATGTGCGTTGCTGAGCTCTGCATTCATGCACCTCTGGCTGCCATAAAGGTCCCATGAAATTGGTAGAGAGCAGTTCCTCAGGCATCTTAGCATTGAGACCACAGCAACACAGCCAGAAGAGACAGTATGATGACCACAGCAGCACAGGAGCATGGATATTATATGCACAGCAGCTGACGTGGTGGTGATGGACACAGAATGTGCTGATGCAAGGGAGATGGACAACAGCTGATGCACCCAAACTGGGTTCAGAAGCTGATAAAGTGGTCATGGGCACAGCAGAGTGAAATCCTCAAAGACTATTTCAAATCTCCTCTCGTAACAGTGTATATAGTTCAGCAGCTTCAAATGCATCTTTAAGAATGTTCCATCCATTTTCTTGTATTAACAATGTGGATAGATCATAGACTGTTTCAACACAAGGTAATTGACCCTTGGGCGTGCACTCCTCCTTACAAACATCAACCTCCTCTTGCTTAAACAACTTCAGTCTGTCCTCCCCACCAGAAATATGTGGTGCTGTGTAGAGTAGGACTGGATGACCACCAGACTCATCTCTGGATGGAGCTGGTCTGATTCTATGTGTATTCCATGTCTGTACAACCTCATCCAGCTGTTTCTGCAAGACAATGGAAATTAAAATGAAATTAAAATTACAAGTAATAAACAAAACAGATCTGTTCAACCTCAATCCACAGAAGATGGTTATAGACCCACATTGTATTTTTTTTTCAGTTTTATTGTGTTTGGTAATATACACCAGAAATTCAAATGATGTCATATATATGGGACATAATGCATAATGAGATTTACAATGACCGTAACCTAAACTCAACACACTGTTGAGGACATTTGTTTGTCAAATGTGTCAGGCTGTGTTTTCACGACCCTGACGCCCACTACTAAAAATCTCATTTTTAAACAACTGCAGTTTAGCGTATCAGAAGTAAACAAAATACAAATTGTATATATCAATGCATTATGCATATGTACAGATTAAATTTAGTATTTACAAATTAAATGCCATTATTTACAGGTAGGCCTAGTAGAGCCAATATATGGGTTACAAAGGATAGGAATGAATGTAGAGCAATGGAAAAGTTGGATGTTTGGGAAATGCCTGGGGATGTCATTTTAAGAGAAAATAGTGCACATAACTCAGATGATAATAATGTAGGGCTACACAACTATTTCATTGGATTTAGCCAACACCAGGCATTATCAATAGATTGGTTGGCAGGTAGCTGTTAAAGCACTCACTTGTATTAACCCCATTCTGTTAGGTGACATGATTTTAGGCCTCAAGAAGGACCCTGGTTCGATTCCAGCAGCAGACCTTTCTGTGTGGAGTTTGCATGTTCTCCCTGTATCTTCGTGGGTTTTCTCCAGTTACTCTGGTTTCCTCCCACCATCCAAAGACATGCACTGATAGGTTAATTGGTTAATCAAAATTTCCCATAGGTGTGAATGTGAGAGTGATTATTTGTTTATATATGTTCAGCCCTGAGATGAACTGGCGACTGATACAGGGTGTACCCCACCTTCGCCCAATGTAGTTGGATTAGGCCCCGACAGACCCTCGTGACCCTAGTGAGGATAAAGCAGGTTCAGATGATGAGACGAGACAAAATCTTAGACCTCTATGAAGGGGTTTTGGAGAAATCGATTTCATCATGGGTGATGCAAACAGCTTACCTGAACAAGTTAGAGGAAGCAGAATTGCATTAGACTTTTATTCAAGGAATCACCGGAGAAGTGGCCAGCATCTTGCAATGATTTGAAAAGGTCCATCCAAAATTGCACACTCTGTTTGCAAAGGATGCACTGATTTGCAGTGCTGTGACCATACAAGAACATTTTGTTGCCAGAAAATGCACCATTGTGTTCTCTTCTAAGGAAGAGTGGTATGCCCTCAACATGGCCATTCGCAGTCCTCTTGTCTGCTTGCAGCCACTCCAGACAGTTCCTCACATAATCCACTGGATATAAATAGTAGGCGATTACTTTAGGGTCATTGCTGGTGGTATATGCCTCCATCCACAAGCCGTACTGACTGTAGCCATCAATGCACCCATTAATGCAAATCCCAAATAGCTTCAACTTATCATAGGAATCCATGTGCCACAGTGCATTACGCCCCCAGGTTGTATACTCACACCACCTCAGACAACAAGCCCATTTAATTTCCACAGCGTGTGGATCAAGTGGCTTGAGGATGAGCCTTATGGTCCTTTGTGACACCACAAACCCTTGACTCACGTGGCTTCTTCCACCATGCATTACCGGTGTAATCATGTCCTAGATTACATCTAGGATATGTTTTAGGATTTCTCATCCCCTGATGCTGTCCATCAGAATAATGTGATAGTGTCCATTGTAAAGGGGACAGCTCAATGTCCCTTCTCAGATGAATGAAGATACTGCATCAGCAAAAAGGAGAGGATGGCCATCAGGGTGCACCCTCCTCCTTTAATAAATAAAAAATGTCTGCCTAAGATCTAGAGCAACAAGTACATATCTACTAACATGTCCACATTACAGCCAGATCTTGCTTTGTCCATTTTTTTATTAATTCAAACAACTAACCTGTCCTGTCTGAGTAGCGTTGGCTTTTGTACCTTCAGCTGTTTCCTATCAATGAAAGCTTTGACTCACATGAAGAAATCTTTTATCCCTTCTTTGGGCGCAGCCTCAATGTGGGCTCATAGTTTATTTCAAGTCTCTTTGTCCCTCTTTGTCAGGTGTTCTCCAAACCTCAGCTTCCTCAATGTGAGACACTCAGATCTTTTTGCATTCTTACAGATGAGTTTGACTGAGTCTAATGATAACTGGTCATGTCCTCTATCCATCACTCCATCCAATCCTGTGGGTGATGTCAATGTGAAACTGCAGATGGTCACTGAGGTCTGGAGAGATGGCTCTGCATATTTCCATCACGCATTGTCTGATGTTTTCTCACTCTTGCTCTTCCAGAGTGTACAGCCTCAAGTTCCACATTTTCTAGTACCTCTTGGCCTCATTCACCTTGTTCTCCAACTCGGTGAGTCTCTCCTCATGATTGGTTTTCATTGTCGTCACATCAACTTTCACATCTTGGAGTTCTTTCAATAGAAATTCTGAGCTTTCTTTGAAAGCATTGATAATTCAGTATTTAATTTGATGAACATCTCTAATCTGTCTGCCTTCATCTCTATACCATCAGGCCTTTCATTTATTTCCACCAGTATGCTCACAGTATTGTCTTGTAACTGGGTGAGGGTGAGCTCGGTTCTCTCTCGCTTAGCAGCTGGCAATTCTTCAGTCTCAGGTGAGAGAGCCCCCTCATCTCTATGTGACAGAACATAATTGTGCATATTCATGGCACCAATCACCTCCAAGTCTTCCCCAGTGTTGAAGAAAATCCTGCTGGTCATTTCCATAGGAGGGAATTATCCTGGGGTAATTTATTTTTTCTTTCTAATTTATTTTTCCTTTTCTGGCCACTTGTTCCTGCCATTTCAATTGTCCAGCTGCAGGTGTAGGCATTCACTCACTGATTGATGACTTCCTTGTTGAGTTGACTTGTGTTTGAAAAAGGTTCAAAAGTCATTGCTCCAAGTTGCCAACTCTCCTTTTTGGCTGCCTCAACATTGGCCTACAATTTCCAGTCAAAATTGTTCAAAATAAGATGTTTTCCAGCATACATTCAAATTATTCAGTGGCATCCACAGCACATGATTCCTCTTTCAGGCCATAGACCCTTAATCGCAGTGAGGTTAAGTGTACTGCAAGTACCTGGATGACGCCCTCAAAAGCTGCCATTTTTTAAGTGTGGAATTATGTACACTTTTTGTACTCAATGGCCGCCATATTGTCTACGTATTACCTACATAGCAGAAGGGACATGAAAACTGTCTGTGAACTGCACAAATTCAGAAGGTAAAAACTGAGCGAGCCAAGTGACCCCAACAACCTATAGAAGTTGTCTGGAAGCATAAGAACTTAGTTGTTATGCTTACAGTGTTAAAACATCAGTGGTGTTTTGTATTGAAAGTTGTGTGCAAAATACATTTTACAATAACATCTATTTTGGTAAGAAAAAAAGATGCATTTTTCCAGGGGCGCAGATAGGTTTGTGAAACTGGGGGGGACGAAGATGCCAGCTAACACCCCCCGGCCCCACCATTCTGATTGGGGGGGGGTTATTACTCCTCAAAGACGAAAAATGCATTATTTTACCTAATTGTGATGTCTGATGTTCTCAAGTGCTATATACCACTGACATGACAGGATGATCAATATGGGTGTGTGTGTGTGTGTGTGTGTGTGTGTGTGTGCGTGTGCGTGCGCGTGTGCGTGCGTGCGTGTGTGTGTGTGTGTGTGTGTGTGTGTGTGTGTGCTACATGACTGCTCACTGTTTGTGTATATTTGGACTGTCAAACTTAATTACCCATCATTGGAAGAAATTATTTATTATATAAGTATTAGATAAATTATTATTATTTAATAAAGTTTATTAATGCTGATACTAATTCAAATCACTCACTAAACATACCATATGCTGTTTGCAAAACTGTTTTATTTTAACACTGACTTTCAGCACACTGATTCTTTCATAAATTTCACAGGAGTGTAAAAAACATATAATGTAATTAAAACTTCTAACACACTAACAACAAAGACAAAATAGGACACAGCCTCCATATACAAATTAAATTGTAAATAAGATCTCTCCATGAGAGTTTTCAATAATGGTCTCAAAACTGATTAAGTGAAGGATCCAAAAACCTCACTCCTCCGATCCTTGTCCTGAATATATGTCTGGGGCATGTACAGGTGGAGGCAGAAGAAGGTGACAGTTTGGCTCTGGCCAGCTTTGTACGATTCCTACTCTCATGGCAACATTGCTTTGAACAGAAATTGCAAGGTGATTAACTTTTTTCATCACCAGCCAATGTGGCTAGTAGATTTTTTATCTTACTCCCCTATCAGAAATTCAACTAGCCATTTTTCCCCTGACCAAATTTCATTAAATTATTTTATTTAACCTTTTCCTCTTGAAATAATTCATTTCTTTAAACATATTATCTTTTTTTTTTACATTTTCACATTTAACTCTTAAAACTTCTTGCTTTTACATTTTCTCACCTTTCACTGTTAACACTTCTTTACTTTTCTCACCTATATTACAATTTATACAATACATAGACTCACATCTTGTTGCTCTTACATTTTCTCAATTGGTCCCCGTATCATTTCTTCAAACATATGATCACATTTCTTTTTTTTTTTTTGCATTTTCACATTTAACTCCTAATTTCTTTACTTTTTATCTCCACTGTCCCCACTGTAAACATACACTCACATTACATCTTGGTGTTGTTATAAACTTTCTTAAACCATCTCATTTCCTTAGCCTATTTGTGGACTCACCAACTGACCAAAGATAGCATCAAATCTTCATATAAGCCCGTTATGATCAATTCATTTGGGCTTATTAGCATTCCTGTCAAACACACAAGTAGGCTGTAGGCGCAATGGCACGCGTGCTAGTACGCGTGCCATTGCGCGCACCAGTGCGCTGCCAGAACGCGTTCTCTAACACGTGATATAATAAACACAACGTGGCTATGTGAACACTTTGGCTTTGCCATAGGGGCGCTGCCTGGGCCGAAGCAAGCAAGACAGGAAACAAAAGACAGGGGAAGGATAAAAAAATAGGACGGTCATATGCTGGTGCCCCATAGAGGATTGTTACAACCGGGTCTGCACTCGCCAACAGCCAAAGTGGCTAGTAAGTTGTTTTTTTTACCCGCCAAAATGGATTTTCACCCGCATTTGGCGGGTTGGTGGGTGTTAATTTAGAGCCCTGGTGATAACGTAAAGTAGCAGTTTACTTACAGCTGTTGCTCTTTGAAAAAAAAACACATGATCGTTTTCTGCTTTTTAGCTCGCCTCATTATTCCATGCCGTGTTGGGGTCCTCCTGAACGTGCACCCTGGCTGTCCAAGTAATGCCTGTCAGACTGTTTGTAACCATGGCAACCAAAGTTAACGACGATGCCGCCGCACAGCACAATAACCGAGTCACGTTATTATGTATGTTAATTCATATTTTGGTTTCTTCGTGATGCTTGACTAAGTAAGAAGTAAGTAGTAAAAGTTAAAAAAAAAAGTAAAAAGAAGAAGTAACATGTTTTTTTCTTAAATAAAAGTGGGTGGGATGGATTTAAGGGCATTCAAAACTGGGTGTGTCATGACACACCTGACACCCCCGCTATCTGCGCGCCTGCATTTTTCACAGTTTCTGATGCAATTCACACCCATCTGTAGGTTTCTCAGTTTCTGTCAGTCGTACTAGGAGCCTAACTCAGGGTTCCGTGTCTTGCCCAAGGACATTTCGACATCTGGACAGCCAACCCTTCAGTCATTCGACTGAAGGGTTGGTTTTTCCTGAGCACCCTCAGTAAGTGGAGTCACTGCTGGGCCTTCTTCACCACCACTGTGGTGTTTACAGTCCAGAAGAGGTCATCAGAGAGGTGAACACCCAGAAGTTTGAATGAGTGGACCCTTTCAACACAGACCCTGTTGATGAAGAGTGAGGCCGGATTTGTGATGCGTTTGTGGAAGTCCAGGATGTATTTTTTTGTTTTTGTGGTGTTCAGAATGAGATTAATCTCACTCTGAACACCACACAGCCAGTCTCCCAACCTCTTCTCTGTATGCTGACTCATCTCCATCTGAGAATAGCCTGATCAGGGTGGCATCATCTGCGAATTTAATGATGGAGTTGGAGAGATGGGTTCGAGTGCAGTCATGTGTGTACAGTGAGTACAGTAAAGGACTCGGTACACAGCCTTGTGAGGAGCCGGTGCTGAGTGTTATGGTGTGGGAGTCTGACAGATTGTGAGCGGTCTGTTAAAAAGTCTTTTATCCACCTGCAGATGAACGTGTGCAGTCCGAGGAGGGAGAGTTTGTTGACCAGAATGTCGGGGATGATGGTATTGAAAGCTTATCTGTAGTCTATGAAGAGCATCCTCACATACTTACCCTGATGTTCTAGGTGACTCAGCGCTGTATGAAGAGCTATTGTGATGGCATCCTCAGTGAACCTCTTTGCTCTGTAAGCAAACTGGTGCGGGTAGAGTGAGGGGGGAAATCTTGTCTTGATGTGTTCTGCAACCAGTTTCTCCAGGCATTTTGTAATAATGGCAGGTCGGTAGTTGTTTAGACTGTCAGCTGATGTCTTTTTGGGAACTGGGATGATGATGTTTTTAGAAAGGAAGGGATGGTGGCTTGTGACAAGCCCAAGTGGAACATTTTGGTGAAATCCTCAGCCAGCTGGTTGGCACATCCCCTGATTACCTTTCCCAGTACTCCATCAGGACCAGCAACTTTCCTGGGGTATACAGTCCTCAGCACCCATTTCACTTCATGCTCATAGAGTGTTAGGATGTTGTAGCAGGGGGCTTGTGGGTGTGGTCTGCATGATGTCGATCTGACAGCTTCGAAGCGGGCAAAGATGAGTTCAGTTCCTCTGCCAGTGAAGCGTCAGCATCCACAGACACAGGATTCCTGTTCTTGTATTGGATGCCTTGCTACACCTTCCTGAGGTTATTGTCAGTGAAGTGCTCCTCAATACTCTTTTTGTAGGATGCTTTGGCCTCTTTGAATCATCTCTTCAGGTTGGCTCTGGCCTCCCTGTACCGCCAGACCTGAAGGCGGTGTTGCAGAGGTTGAAGAGTTTCTGGTCGTCACTGGTCATCCAGGGATTTTGATTTGGGAAAACCTGGATGCGTTTCTGAACTGTTACAATGTCTGTGCAGTTATTGATGTAGGAGAGTACAGTGTCTGTGTACTCCAGTAAGTCCTGGCTGTCAAATAAATCCCAAAAGTGTGTTGAAAGCAGTCCTGAAGCTGAGAGAGAGCTCCCTCAGGCCAAGTTTTTGGTTTCATTTTGTGTGGTTCTGTTTTCCTCCAGAGAGAGGTGTATGGAGGCCTGAGGGCCAAGCACAGATGATTGGACCCAGAGAGGTAGGTGGCTTTGTAATCATGTTTAAAGTTGCAATAAATCATGGTTTCCCCCCTCTGGTAGCACAGTTAACGTACTGAACAAATTTAGGGAGCGCAGACTTTAAACATGCTTGGTTGAAGTCCCCAGCAACGATGAAAACTCCGTGGGGATGGGTGAGTTGGCGGCAGCGATGTTAGCATCCGCTGGTATGTAGATAGCCGTCGCTATAACTACCGTCAGCTCTCTCGGTAGATAAAAAGGTCTGCACGAAACTATAATTCAGGAGAACAGAGCATGTTAATGGCCCTGCTCTTACTACACCACTCATTGTGTACGTAAATGCGAAGCCCCCCTCCTCTTACCCAAGTCTCTGTTTCGGTCGTGCCAGTGTAGCGTATGGCCCACTAGCTGAACTGCAGTGTCGGGGATCAGCGGGTTAAGCCACATCTCTGTGATGACAATAATGCTGCAGTTACGAACAAAGCTGGTCGTTGTAGTCATTAGCACTAACTCGTACATTTCGTGGGTGATGGATCTGGCGTTGGTGAGGAAGATGCTCGGTAGCAATGGTCTGTGGGGATTTCTCCTCAGCCTAGCATCAAGTCTTAACCAGCATCTTTATTTCTGCTTCCTGTCTCTCCACCGTCAGTGCCACTTGGGTGGTAGGCTGACCATCCACGAAGATCCTGGTGGTCTCGCAGTGTCCTTCGGTATACTATGATTTTGCTGGTATTGACTTGTTATGGCCAAGGTGCACCTTAGATCGATGTCAATAAGAGTCTAGCGACTGTAAAAGTGGTTTGCTTTACAGAGGTTTAACATTAATGAACGTAAAGCAAAACAAGAAAACACCAAACTGGAGAGCTGTGAGCCGCTACACCCCTGCATGCTGCCATCTTGACATGTCAGTCTTAAATGTTTCTTCAATCCATTGTTTAAATGGAACACTGACAACGAAATTAAGAAAAATATCTATTTTGTACATCATTTTCCCAATATCTTTCCTGTTGTCCATGCATGTCTGGTAAACTTTACTACTATCATTATGGTTACTCAAAAGTGCATTGATATGGAACAATGATTATTATTATTTGTTATTTTTTTTTATTCCTACAGAAGTAATGATATTGTGAAACAAAAATGAGCTAAATCTTTCTAGACCTGGCTACTGCTCTTTCCTTTACATTGATTAATGATCATGAAAAACTGTGAACTGAAAGCTTTCAAATCAACTTCTGGTTTAATGGAATAATGCCAGAGAACTTTCAATATGGGGTGGGCTCTGACCATAGATATGAGCATTTATATGTATGGGCTCTGATAATGCTTTTATTTTGATTGATTTCTGGTCCTCACAATGTAGGGGGCCTGAAAACGTTGCCTGCAGCCAGATCCTCATGTAGAGACATAAGTTTCAATAAAACAGTGAAGACTATGAATAATAACAAGAATAATCTACCCCAAAATAAAAAGCCCTTTCGCAGAAACATATTATTTCTTTTATTTACACGTATATGCCCTATCCAGACTCAGATCCAATCAGTAATGCATTTCTGTGGACATGTCAAATGAAACCTCTGCCCTGGAAAAAGGGAACTTGCAGAGGACAACTGCAATTTTTTATTGTGTGTGTGTGATGGGTTTGCACTAGTGACCAACATGGCAAACTGAAAAACTGATACAGGCATCCTCAAAATTATTCATACCCCTGCCCAGTGGTAGCTGGTGACAAAAAATTTGGGGAGGGCACACTTGGGAGGGCATGGTGGGTGTAAAAGTTGGGGGAAAAAAATCTGAAGGCAATATGTCTTAGAAAACTTGCACTTTTATTGGGCTGTCAACACAGAAATATTAGACAGATTTAGTTCTTAATTTTCAAAAGCTGTTAATAAAACAGTTGACTGTTAATTTTAAATGTTTTAAAGCTTATTTTGCACAAAACAACATCATTAATAGTGCAGACTACTTGTAGAGGAATTTAGCCCAAAAAGACGTAGCTTCAACCTATTATCCAAGTGGCTTCGGCTGCTCTTGTGTGTTTTGCATTTATCTCCAATGTGTTTTAGGTCTTTCACTCCTGAAGTAATCCATAACATGTGTGTATTAGGACTTTCAAATCGCAAACACTTGAAGAAAAAAAGCATTTACTCACTGGGCATCCAGCTAGACAATTCCATAGCTCATAGACATTTTAGAGAAACTCCTGCTGTAGCTTCTGCCACGATCAGCGGTTTGCTGTTGAATTTTTAGTTCAGGACGGTCAGGTCCAAAGTCTTTCACTCTTTTTTCTTCATCTGAACAATGAGTGAAGTGTTTTTTCAAAGAAACAACAGAATATTCTGTAGCCGTTGTCTGTGTCATGATGAAGGAAATAACATCAATTTTCTTGTGAAACGAGTTGACACGGCAACTTAATGGGACGTCACTTAAGTGACAGGCAATTACGAATAGTTGTCCAATCATACTAGACTGATACATACAGTATAAACTGTGATATCATTAGCTTGGGGTGCAGAGCCTCTGCGCCCTGAATTTGTGATGCTGATAGGCCAAGTATTGTTTTTCCCTAGTAACTGTACACAATTGGCTATTTTGCCGTGCTTTGGGGGCGCATTTTCTGTGTGCCGCGGGACAGTTATATCACAATCTATAGCCTACGTATTAGTCTAGTGTGATTGGAGGAGAAGGAACGTAGAGTCTGTCGGTGAAAATTTGCTGCTTAATGAGCGCCAGTTGGTGAAAATATTGTTAAAATCATTTAGATTGCATGTAGGCATATTATTTTTATAGTTTTACCCATCCACGTTTGGGAGGGTGGCGCCCTAGTGCCCCTATGGGCCAGCCGCCGCTGCCCTTGCCCCTGGATAATGGTTCCTCTACATTTCCACAGTCTGCCTTGTGTCTCCTGTGGGGTTCTGGTCCACTCTTCTTGAACCAAAGCCTCCAGCTGTGTCTGTTTGGATGTTCTCCTACCATCACCCTACCAAACTCTATGAAAGCTCCTCCACTCATTCTCTCGATGGTTTAGCGCAAGACTTGAACTGGCTCATGTCCTTAAACCACTCCTGCACTACCTTGGTGCTATATTTACCTCCCCACACAACCCACCCCCCATGAAGGGGAGAGGGATATTGTGTTTAAGTCGGGTTTTTAGTTAGTCTGTCTGCAGGTTTACGCAAAAAACTACTGGACCAGTATCTATGAAATTTTCAGGAAAGGTGGGAGGTGGTCCAGAATATATCCCATCAAATTTTGGTGACTGTAAGGACACAGTCACCAAAAATGTGTTTTTGTAATGATAAGAGATAGGTCAAATCAGGTAAAGTGTGTGCGTGTGCATAGTTAATATGTTATACAGTAACTTCAGGTTCAGACTAGGACAATAGATAAACTTGCCCTGAACTTGGCCCTGCCCAGTGTGTTCTGTATGAACTAATCATGTTTTCATATACAGTGGTACCTCTACGTACGAAATTAATTCATTACAGACGTGTTTTCGTACCATGAATTTTTCATAAATAAGTCACATTTTACATGTAAAATGCCTAATTCGTTACAAGGCCCCCAATGCTACCCCTCAAACCCTTTAAAAATTATAAAAAAAATTACTGATTTTGTATGAAATATGTGTTAAAAGAAAAAAAAAAAAAAAAAAAAAAAAAAATATATATATATATATATATATATATATATAAATCTATATATAGATTTAGATTTTAGCCCATCCAGGCTAAAGGCGGTGTCTGGAACAGAAGAGTTGAGCCAGGTCTGGGTGAGAATGAGGATGCATCAGTCTAGTGGATCATGTTTGACTTTTAAATCCAGCTTCAGGTAGGTCCAGTTTGTTTTCCAGTGAGTGCACATTGGCAAGCAGGACTGATGGAAGTGGTGATTGGTTCGCTCTTAGCTAAGCCATAAATCCACAGCGAAAGCGGTGGGGGGAGACTCCGCTGTAGGACGCTGGATCTGACCGGCACAGCAGACCGAGATTCTGTAGAATGGTCTGCGTCTCCAGGCTTGTGGAGTCCAGGTTTTTAACAATTTTTCTGAAGCTGATGATAGTCTGCCGGTCCTATACTCTTCTTGCACCGTTCGGCTGGACTTTTGTTACTAAAAGTGCTGGTATGGGTGGAGAAATTACCATTAAAGTGGCTGTGTTACTGGGAGCCACAGCAACCACAGCCAAACAGAGCGCTGCCGTCGCCCTGTTTACTGAAATTTCTGAATATGTGCGGTAATGAAGTTTAAATGAGCACACTGGGAAAAACCTAGGCAACAACAGTAACTCTGTGATGAATGAGAGTCAAAGGATAATGAAAAGCATCATGGGTAGCTCCCTCATAGCCAATGGGATGCTACGTACAGTACGTACGTGACGTATTTACGTACATTACATAGTTACAGTACTGTATGTATGTTTTGGGGGTTTCAGTTTTCTTTCATAAATACTACTGTTGTTGATGGGTAAAATGTGTGCAAGTGGGGCAGGGTTTGTTGTGCTGGGCACCACTTGTTAATATAAGCAAGAACACACTGTGCAAGACAAAGTTCAGTGCTAGTTAAAACAATACGAGGAGGTGATCAATTGTGCCTTCAAAATTAAATTTGGGAAAAATGAAAAACCGATCATAAGAAAATGTGTCTTATTTGTCATCATCAAGATACAAACACCATTACAGTGTAATGCCAAACAGAGGGATCAGGAATAGCCACAAAAAGTGTAAAGCATCAATTCCTTAAACTTTATGATATGTGTGATCTGTGGCATTTAAAAATTATCACAATTTTTGGTAATTTTTGGCTTTTTGGCCAAATTTGGAGCCATACTGTGGAGCAACTAAAGTAGAGAGAGCTAACCTGAGCATTAACTGTGATTCTAGGGGAAAAGTTAAGCAGGGAGACCAAGTCTAATATGTAGGTCAAATGAAAGAGGAGCAGTGGAAGCTCAAATTTGGACCAAACGCAACTTTGTCAAAATAAAATGTCCAAAATTTTGAAAGGCTTTTACTTCAAAACTATTACAGATATCGGTCTAAAACTTGGTATTATTTCATAAGTCCATAAGAGTAAACTATATGATTTTTTTTTTTTAGAATTTTGGAGGATCTGGATGCTTTGACACCATTAGTATTTTTATGGAGCAGTGACTGTACTTTGAATTTCCCTATCTATAAAAGTTCTACAACAGTTCCACATGTCCTACTGAACTGTTTCAAACATTTCAACTGAACAGTTCTATCTGAAGGTGCAGAACCACCAAATGTTCCACATTTGAATAAAAGTTCCTATAAACTGATTTTGTCATGTTGACGCTGGTTTGAATGAGCTTCATAGTTTAAATCCAGATTTTAATTAAACCAATTTCATCTTCATTATTGTGCTAACTGCATAAACAGGAACTGAAGCCAAATACAGAACCTGAACAAAGAGCTAAAAAAGTATTAGTAAATAATAATAATAAATAAAGCAGTGTATTGTAGGAACAGGAAGTAAAGACAACACGTGACATAGTAGGAAAACTAACAAAACAGGAAATGACAGAGCTGACTAACATCATTTAAAACAATGTAAAACATGTAAAAATAACTCACATTATGTTTAAAAGCTGTAATTCAGTTTTATAAAAAAATAATGTAGTTTTATAAAAATTCAGTTTCAATGAAAATAACTTACACCACACATTTCAAGTCTCTAATTCAGTTTTATTTTAAATACAAAAGTCTTTTCGCTAAAGTTCGACACATTTCATCCATTTATTGCAGAAAAAAAGAAAACAAACAAAAAAAAACAACGAAAAAAAAAACAGGTTTTTGGGTTTTTATTTCCATGAGGAAACAAAGAGGCGGAGCAGGTGTGGACATGTGGCTCCGCCCACACACAGAAGAACACCTTCAAACACACATGGGGGTGGGGCTGTGTGCATGGGTGGGGCAGGGTGTGTGTGGGCGGGGCTGCAGTAGTTCTCGTGTTCCAGTCAAATCCACAGCAAAAACAAATAATCAAATGGTTTCCTTCAAAGAATGTGGAAAATGTTGCATTAGTATTTGGAAGTAGAGAGGGAGAAGACAAGTAGTAAATCAGAGCAGTAACGCCCTCTTCTGGCTGAGGCAGTGAACTGCAGATCAATTATTGTGCTTTTTCTAACAGACTGATTCCATGGGTGGGGGGGGGGTGTCTATAACAGACTAATACGATGGGTGATGGGGGAGGTCTATAACAGACTAATACGATGGGTGAAGGGGGGGGGGGGTCTATAACAGACTGATTCCATGGTTGGGGGGTTCTATAACAGACTGATTCCATGGTTGGGGGGGGTCTATAACAGACTGATTCCATGGTTGGGGGGGGTCTATAACAGACTGATTCCATGGGGGGAGGTGGGGTCTATAACAGACTAATACCATGGGTGGAAGGGGGGGGTTCTATAAAAGACTGATTCCATGGGTGGAGGGGGGGGGTCTATAACAGACTGATTCCATGGTTGGGGGACCATAATAACCTATTAAATTACTCCATATTTTCCTCTGTCTTCGTTGCCTATAAATGATAACTTCAAATTTTGCCATTGTTTAACTACAAAAAATAATATTAAATTATGAAAATATTTACATTCACAAACTATCCTGTAACAATAAAATGTGAATAACCTGAAATGTCGAAAGAAAATTTGACACAATTTGAACAATTTTTTTTCTGCTTCCATTACTAAGAGTTTAGTGTCTTTGTAGGACTGATGATGATACGTTGAAGCAGAATATTGTTAAAATTGTCCTTATTTTCCTTACGAAATTTCACTTGTTTTGCATTTGGATAATTTATAAAAGTACTTCCATAATTTAATGGGACGTTTTTCTTTGCATTAAAACAAAGACAAAACATTTTGAGTTGACATTTTTTTGGATTATTATTCACTTTACTGGTCTGGACCACTGGAGATCAAATCTGACTGAATGTGGCCCTGAAAAAAAATTGTTTGAGACCCCTGATTTAACCATTTTATTTTATTTTTCATTAAAATAATTCAAACCTGGATTGTTTTTGTTTCTTTTTTTTTTTCAGGACAAAAGGCACCATTTGACCCACAAACGTGTGTGTAGGTGTGTGTGCGTGTGTTTGTGTGATAGATTCAGTGTAGTCAGGAAAACTCAGTGTTTTATTCTGTCATTGTACGTATTTTTTCTGTTTTTGAGTGTGACTGATCAAAACAACAGGATTTAGTTTAAACAGGAATTTAGTGTTTTGTTTTCTATGTACTTAAATAGATTTAGTGTTTTTGGACATTAATTAAATGTGCTGTTAGTGGAGGTTGTGTTACTTTAATCCTAAAGGTCCTTTAATCTTAAAGTTAATCCTGTTCAGTTTCAATCCTTATTTCATCAATGCCAAAAACATTAATTTTTAACAATCAGAGTAAAACACGAACCATGTTTAGGTCTGATGCTCCGCCCATCAGCTATCAACCAATCACAGTCAGTGGTATTTGTGCCATTTCCACTGAAGCTATGGAAAATATATGGTCAGAAAAGTCTGACGTTATTATTATTATTATTGTAATAATAATACTAAACTGAAAAAGACCAAATCTAAACAGGAAATGGAGCAAAGCAGGAGGATGTGCAGATGACAGCAGTATGAGGGGGGGGTGGAGCCATGGGGTGGAGCTGCCGAGCTGTGGGGTGGAGCCCCGAAGTTAGTAGGGGCTTTAACCAGATGGTATAAAAACCTGCATACACCTCATCTGTTGCTATGGTAGCTCCTTACAGTAGACACTCATACTAGATGTGGTAACCCTTAGTGTGGGGGGAAGGGGCGGGGCTACCACTCAAGTATTTTGGATGTGACTTGAGTACCAGTTTTGTCCTTAATCCTTCATACAGCAGTTTTAAACCTGCGTGCGCCACCTTTAAACCTGCGTGCGCCACCTTTAAACCTGCGTGCGCCACCTTTAAATGAAACGTTCATTGACTAAAAGGTGGTTTGTTAGTTTTTGGGGCAGAAGCTGAATAGAGAAGCTCCTCCCCCCTTTCCCAGTGTGTGCCCACATGGACAGAAGTGTCAGAAACAGTTTGAATTCGACGTCAGGAAAAAGTGCTTTGGTTTGTGCAAAATGAGACAAAGAAACACCTTCCGTCTAACTCCACTTTTCAACACACCAGGTACATTTACATGCACTTAGACAAATTGTAATTTTTGCCGTACTCCGATTGAAATCCAAGCTTTAAAAGCCATGTAAACGCCTTCATCAAAGTGGAATCAAACCTGAGTTTTAGAAGTCAGAGTAAGCAAGTCAGATAATGCGCCACCCAACCTTAGTTCGACTAACATTGGCCTAGTCCACGCCCCCTTCAGAAGTGACCAGAGTCACCATGACAACATGTACGTTACTTTAATAAATCAGAGTTTAACTGTACCAACGAAATATACTGAGTTACTGCATGGTTGTGGTCCATATCTTCTCTTGTTGTTGTCATATGCTTCAAATCTAACGCTTTTGTTTATTGTTCGTCTATGGCGCTAACCAGAAGCATGCCAGCGCAAAAGCGCATGTAGTGTCACCTAGTGTCTGGGAGTGGAACAGTACCATATTTTTCAGAATATTCTTCACAATTCTTTTCATAGTTTAGCCGAGTCTGCGACTCCAGAGTGATTTATATGTGAAATAATTAACACATTATATAATTTCACATATATAATTTCGCTGCAGAGAATGAGCATGTCTTTATGCTATGGTTATCTGAATAACAGTTAATATGTTACGTTAACATACCAGGCACATTCTCAGTTTGTTGTTTATGCATCATGTTGCATTAGCTGAATGTGTTATGTTACCGTACACTTATTCAGCCTGTTCTCTATTCTATTTTTATTTTAAATTGCATTTCAAGATGAAAATTGTTAGTGTTGGATTTTAGCAAATATATTTCCCCCAAAAAATTTGACTTGTTTTTTTTTTTTTATTCTTTATTATGCATTTTTTGGCTGGTGCAACTTTTCCACTGAAGTGATTTACAGTCCAGAAAATATGGTGAATGGAATTTCTCTTCCTGACATGTAAACTCAGATTTTTGGGTAAGTCCAGGTAAGTCCTTAATTGAACTAAGGCAGTAATTCAAGATTGTAAGTGCATGTAAATGTACTCAATGATCATGAGCCCCTGCAGGAGCAACCAGGTGCGAGAAGGATAAATGAGGGGCGATGACAAACATAGCGCAATGAGGATATATGAGGAATGACAAAGACAAGTTGTTTGGTTTGGCAACGAGGAGCACCCAGGAAGGAGGAGCTGAAGGAGGACCGAGAAGAAAAAGGAGGAGGAGCTACAGTAGTGATAACTTTTTGGTTTCAGTCACAGTTGGGAGTCGACTTCATCATAAACTTTAGTCAATTTGTCACTTTTTTACCAACTGGATAAAAACTGTTTAGTAAAAATAATGAGATTTTTGTAGAAATAATAGTTTAAAAACAAGAATATCTGCACAAACTGTTGGATGCTCAGATGTGTGTGTTTTTGTGCAAGTGTGTGCAGTTTGTGGGTCACAGTTTTCTGATCAAACACCTGCTGTTTCCATTGTGTCCATCAGACACACACACACACACACACACACACACAATGAATGAATGAATTAGAAAACCTATTAATGGTTTAAATGTCTGAATTAATTTGAAATTAATTCAATAAAAACAGCCATGTTTGATTTAAGTTAAGGGTCTGTTTCCTCTTAAATCCCTTTCTGGTCATGTGATGCTCTTAAAGAGTGCTTATTCTGGGATGTTCAAAGATCGTTATCGTTCTGGGATTAAAAGTAAAAAGTTTAAAACTGATGTAAAATTACAAAAAGAACAGAATACAGTTTAATGACAAAAATAAAAATGAAACAAAAGAACTTGGCTCTTCAAAGTAAAAGCATGACTACCACTGTTCCTACACCATGCTCACATGACAGATCTTTCAAAATAAAAGCTTGAAGACCCTTCTGTTTCTACACCAGTCACATGACAGACCATTCAAAATAAAAGCGTAACTGCCACTGTTCTTACACCATACTCACATGACAAATCCTTCAAAATAAAAGTACGAGGACTCCATTTTTCTATCTTCACAAAAATAACTTTGGAACCAAACACCAGTTTATCTTGCCTTTCACAATAAAAGACAAAAACTGAAAAGCCAGACTGACAATAATAGATCTTCTGGAAATGATCCGTAGGTAGAACCTGTAAGTAGAGACACCTAGGCATAGAATCAACACTTGTCTCTCAAACTGCTCTACACATAATAGGCCAGTGATTCAACCAATTAGAGCAAAGCTCTTAGAGCATGTGACATTAACAGCCAAGTATATGACATTAAATATGAACAAGTAATTATTTAACTAGTGTCTATTCCGCTGTCTGAACACAGCCTATAGGCTAAGCTAATGAACACTACCACAACCTATAGGCTAGGCTAATTAATGCCAACACAGTCTATAGGCTAGGCCAATCAATGGTAAGACAGCCTATATTCTAGGCTAATTAAGGCTCACCCAGCACTGACGGTGGAGGTAACATGCTGATATTCAAACAATAGGTTGTTAGTTTAACAGAACAGACTTCAGCGAAGACGCCCTATGAGCCCACAGAGGTCGTATGGTCAAACATTTTTGCCAAAAGAGAACTAAATTTCTAGGCTTAAAATTTGTCAAATTGGAACAGAACTTTAACAAACATGGCTGTTTTTACTGTATCACTATGATTTGACTGAAAATCAAACCCTTCTTCATTCTCACCCTTAACTCTAACCCTTAACCCTTAACCTTAACTCTACCCATCGGGGGTTTCACACCTGAGTCTGGTACAAAAAGGTGCAAACTGATCACAAAACTGTTAGCAACTGTTCGCAACTGTTAGCAAATGTAGCGCTGCGGCCCAACCCTGGGGCAGCTTGTCCATCCACAGCCCCGTCCACCACAGACAAGAGACAGAGGAACTCAACTGTTCTCAGATTGGACATCTTAAGGTGGTGTATGCCTTAAACCTTTACGTGACAGTTGAAACTTGACGGGCACTTGGACATTCTGAGCTACGACACGCCTACGGCTTCAGATTTAAACTGTAATGCATTTGGGTGGGGCCAATTTTCCACACAACATCATCTCCCACTGCAAGTGACACAGCTGAAAAGCAGAAGCACCGGTTGTCCTGTCCACTGTTCAAGAGGTTCTGGAGGTTCCAGAAGTGGACCATCACCGGTTTAGGGACTGAAAAAGGCCACTGGGAAAACAGAACTGTGTCCCGGTCCGTTCAGAACCTGTGAATGGCTGGTTCTGCCTCCCTCTTCTTCAACTCTTCCCGGTAGCAGTAGGAGCAAAAGTTTCCCGTCTCCGGGTGTCCGTAGTAGGGACAGTCCAGTGTCCGGCAGCGAGTGGACTGAAGGTTAGCCAAAGCGCCGGCGCTGCCCAGTGAGTAGTGTCTGATGGGAGGCGGTCCACTCCGACAGTCTATGTTGGAGCGCATGTCTCGGAAGCCGTTGCTGTAGCTTGCAATGGGTTCGGCCCCTGGGTAGTCTGGAGGGTCGAATTCCAGAGGGTAAGTAGGGGCAAGACGGGAGGGACTCATGGAGATGGGGCCTTGGGAGTTGTACTGGGGGTGGGGTGGAATTTGTGTCGTCGGGCAGTGTCGTGGGAGAGTAGCGTACGAGGGGAGGCCGGGGTAGGAGGTCGCTGGGGAGCCGCCTGCTAGCTGGCGCCGAGTATCTATGTAGCCGTGCATATGAAGGTGCTGAGTGAGGGGAGGTGCAGCGGGGGGGTGCTCAATGAATGTAGGCCGGGGGATAGGCACCACCCCAGAGTACATGGATGGGCTTAAAGGGGTGGGCTTGAAGGAAGGAGGGACATTTTCGGACACTTCCTCTTTGGGCTCGTATGGCCGGTAACTCAGCTCTGTAGCCACCATCTCTTTCTTAGGAGGCTGAGTGCCGTTAGCGATGCCCTTCCTTTCTGCATCCCGTCGCTGTTGCTCTTGCTCGGCCCTAAAGCGCTCCTCAGCATCTATGAGGTAGCGCTGGATCATCTCCTCCTGGAAGGGCTGCCGGTTGCTGGTGGTCAGCAAACTTGCAAAGATAAACTTCCTCTCTCCTTGCATGGCAGCACGCAGGATGCCAAGGCTCACCTTCACGTCGGCGCTGTACTTGTAGGCATCACCTTCAGTGCTGCTGCCACTGCTGCTTGTGCTGCTTCCCGTCCCGTTCAGACGCTCGCTGCCAGAGGAGGGGGAGCCTTTCCCAGAATCCTCAGAGGCGTGGGTGGAGGGCGAACCATCTTTGCTGCCTTTCCTGCCCCTGAATGAGCCCTTCTTCTTGTCCCCGCCCTCCTGCTTGGCACCTCCGGCTGCAGCGTTCTTCCCCGTCATCAGCCCGCCCACATTTTTCTTCAGTTTGCTGCCCAGGCTTTTGCCAAAGCTGCCAAGTTTGTTGGCTACAGAGTCAGCCCTCTTCTTGTCCTTGTCTTTGTCCTTCTTGGCTTTGTCCTTTCCTGTTGTACCTGCCCCTGTTAGAGATGACCCATTACTGGAGGAACTGGATGAGGAGGAGGAGCTGTTCTTGGTGGAGGCCCCACCTCCGTTAGCAGTGGTGATTTCTCCATTGCCATTGGAGCTGCTGCTCACCGACTCCTTGTCAGACTCTCCTGAGTCCGGCGGCGTTCGGGCATCCTCTCCTGCTGATGCTGTCGGAGACTCGGGCTGGGCCAGAGGTGCTTGCTGCCGGGAATAAAAACACAACAGGGTTAAAAAAAAAAAACTAAAGATGTGACAGAGGGTCATATTTACCTCTACATGGTCATATTTACAGGTTCATATTTACCCCCAGGGTAACTTACTTCACAGTAGGTCATATTTACCTCCAGAGGATCATATTTACCTACACAGTGTCATATTCACTTATAGAGGGTCATATTTACCTCACAGGGTAGTGGTAACCAGGTCAGTGTCATGTAACTGTGTAGCATTTGCAGTTTGGCCTCCAACGACAGAGTAACACTGGAAGGAAACAGCAAAAAATACAGTTTACATCTAATCACATCAAGGTATTCAAATGTTGCTAAAACTCAGGTGTTAAAATGACACTGAATGAACTCTGGTGTTCAAAGTTGGACACTTCAGAACCACATTGACTGCAAGTATCAGAACAGGGCCATGTTTACCTGGGTTCTGCTGTGGGACTGGACCATACCTGGTTCCGTTTCTAGTTCTGTTCCGTACCTTGCTAACATGACGTTGTCAGTGTCATCCTTGCCCCACTCCCAATCTTTTCCAGGATCCACAGCGAAATGAAGAGGAAGCATTTTATGTTCAGAGTCTGTCAGAGGGATGACCACTGTAAGACAAGTAAGAAAAATACCACCTTAATCTGTGAGAGGGATGACCACTGTAAGACGAAAGAAAAATACGATATGTACGATATATCAGCCAGCCGATGTATTGGTCGACCCTTACTTAAGAGTCTGTCAAACACATAAGAACCACCTTAAGACTCTGTCAAACACAAACAGACCACTGTAACTGTCCGTCAAACATATCAGTCTACCTTAATAGTACCCAGATAATCCACCTCCACACACACACACACACACACACACACACACACACACAGTCCACCTCCACACACACCAGACCTACTTAAGAGTCTGTCAAACACAGCAGACTTCCTTAAGAGAATACATACAACAGACATGCCCACTGTCACATCAGACATGCCCAATAGACTGCCTGGACATGTGTTGTTTTCTCAGCTGATGGTGGTGGGTGGAGCAGAGGTGGGGTGGGGACAGACCTTGTTCTTTGGCATTGTCCTTCTGCTCCATGGAAACCAGGGCAGAGAAATGGGCCTGGTCATATGCCAACACCAGAGGAGAGCGATGACATTTGGAGGCAGGGACTTCCAATGGCAGGTACACGCCTCCAAAGGGGATGGGAGCAAATGCTAAGGAAGAAAAGAACATGTGAGGAAGAGGAGAAGGAAATATGAATATGTGAGGAAGCGAAGTTGGAACCTTGTCCTTTTGACCCTCACCTGTGAGACCTTCATGTGTTTGACCAACATTAACAGCTGCTATAATTATAGTGATTTGAGTGTATAAGTGCTTTTATTCACACCTGTGTTCAGTTTGTTTGTTTTATAGCCTATCACATCCCAGACAGGTGGGGTTTGTTTCTGCCTCCGACTATAAATATGAAGCTGAAGCCAGGACAGAGGTCAAAGGTCATCAGGGTATATTATGCCTCACCTTCTCCTCCAGAGTCTCGTAGCATGGTGTCAGCCACTACAACGATGGGTCTCCTGAGGACGTGTGCCAACACGAAGACGTGGAACTCCTCCAGACTTTCATAGACTGGTTCATCTGCAGACTCCACCCTAAAGGACAAAACAAACAGCCCAGGTTTAATGAGAACCACAGGGGGACCTAGGTAGACCACAGCTGGACCCAGGAGGATCCTGTATGTTGGACAGACATGGTCTCCATGTGGACAGGGTGTCCTCAGTGAACTCACCCAGTGGTGGTGCTGCTCAGGTGGATCCGTGGTTCACTGGACGCCAGTTTTAACAGTTCATTCCACTCCTTCTGCCACTCGTCCTCAGTATAGAGCAATCCTGACTGAGGAGACACACAAGTTTATAGTCCCATCTGAACCAAACTATAACTGATCTAAGGACTGAACTGTAAATAGGCATTTTCCTACGGAGTAGTTCAAGGAACTAAATAGTTCTTAGAACTATATATTTGAGATAGAGAACCTTTGGGTTTGTTTTCCAACAGGACAGCAAGAACCATGGGAGGGGCCAATGTGATGCTCACATCCACCACAGTGATATATTTTTTCAGCACTGATTTCAACAATCGCACAAGGAAGTAGAAGACAGAGCCACTAGAAGCTAAAATAGCAAATGAGGAGGCCACAGCATTTATGTTCTGTATCACGGGAATGTTAATTGTGGTCAATTACAGCATCTAATGTTAACAATGGAGGAGTTTATAGAGAGAGTTAGGAGACGAAGAATCCAGCAGCAAGTGATACTACAAAGTATGTTCATGTCATAGTTCTAAAAAACATCCCTATTAACCCCAAAACAAAACAGCATAATCTGTCTGTTTGTTTATTACTTTCTCAATATTTTTTTCTCCAACATACAGTTGACCCCAGACAGACGGTTTTAAAGATGTGGAAATATGCTTGGTGTTGGCTCTACAAATCACCTGATTGAGTGGGAAAGCGCATAATGACTGTGAGGATATAAATGACAATGACCAGGCGGCCCCAGTCTATATCTGACCTAGGTGGTACAGGTCCCGCTGTGTGTAAGATGTACCTCCTTGTTCTGCTGGGTCTGCTGTATTAGTCCAGACCCAACTCACCTGTCCCTCTGGTAAAGTAATATGTAATAATGTTCCCATTCCTATGGGTATTGTGTGTGTGTCGTTTGTTTTTGTTTTCCTGTTCTGTGGAATGTTTTAGGCTAACAATTCACAGGACACTGCCAGATGGGCAATTGGACGAGCAATGAAAAGACAACAGTTGGAAGTCACTTTGTAAAAAAAAGGTGACCTTACGATCAGGGTCGTAAAGACCTGACCAGTGCAAGATAACAGCTAACCCTTTGTCTAATCATTGTCTTTTGCGAAACCTTAGACTAAACCATGCATGTCCAAACTATTCCACAAAGGGCTGGTGTAGCTGCAGGCTTTTATTCCAACCAACCAAGAGTGCACAGTTTGACCAATCAACTCTCTGAAGACTGAGATCAGTTGATTAATTGAGTCAAATCTGGTGTGCGGCTGCTTAGGTGGAATAAAACCTTGCAGCCAACCCTTTGTGGAATAGTTTGGACATGCCTGGACTAAACTCAACCCATGTAAATTAGGGAACACCCTTTTTTCAATAAAAAGGTTTGCAGGAATAGACCAATTCAGAATAAGGGTGGACAGTAGGGCATTAACGACTTCAGTTTTTTTCAAGTCGACTTATCCGTTAATAAAGTCAAAAGTCGCGTCGTCGGGTCGTGATAACATCATCACATTGTCAGCGGAGGAAGAACATGGACACACGTTTGTCCCACAATGAGAAATTGTATTAAAGGTCACTGCAACTTAACAATGTACACTGACAAGACATAAGAATCAGCAAAGGCGTTAGCCTTGAGTTTTCTTTTAAATTTAACTGCACAACATATGTAGGGTGACCATATGTCCGGATTTTGTCTGGACCAACAGCTCTAAAACCGGTCTGTCCGGATGTCTGACATGTCCTCACTTTTTACATTTTATCCTAAAAACAAAAGGACATGTGTAAAATGGTCTCCCCAAGGAAGCCACTTAAAGCTTATGATAGATTTTTCCAGACCTATCAGGTCTCGTTGGTCCAGACCTACCTCCTTGTTCTGCTGGGTCTGTTGCCACCTCCAGCGCCGCCTCAATGCTTCTCTCTCCATCCCATGATCCATCAGGGCATACAGGGACTTCCTTAGCATCAGGTCCCGGTCGTGGAAACCCCACATACCTACACCAAGAGGTGGATGAGAGGATCAGTTCACATCTAAGGCTAAACAACTAAAGGCTAACAGTGCCAGTTCATATTAACTTTGTAGTCAACCACAGAGGCTAAAGCCCCATTTCCACTCTGCAGTACGGGACTTTACATATCAGGTCAGGTCAGGTACAGTACAGGTCTCTTCTGCACAGCTTGCATTTCCATTGTCTAGGGAGACCTTCAGAAGAAGGCGTGCTGTTTTGTGGAAGTGTCATCACATCATCTTACATCTTAGATGTGACATTATATGAGGTGTGCGACACGACACGAGCTGGAAATATAAACAGACCGGTAAAGTAGAGGAATAACAGAGCAATGACTCTATATAAACCTTGTACCTCATCACTACTCCAAACTCCATTGCCAAACATCTTTTCTTCTTTTCC
Organism: Siphamia tubifer; assembly: GCA_020466265.1. Classification (NCBI taxonomy): domain Eukaryota; kingdom Metazoa; phylum Chordata; class Actinopteri; order Kurtiformes; family Apogonidae; genus Siphamia; species Siphamia tubifer. Next base: position 9,272,141 of record CM035798.1, on the reverse strand, counting down.
AACACAGATGGAATTTAAAAATGTCACGGTTTGTTGTTCTTAAAATAAATAAATTCTAAATATGCATTTTTTTTAATAACAGGCGGTGACAGAGGTAGTCGACAGGTATAAACAATGTACTCGTTGGTAGGCTACGGTGGACAGCGATTCAGAATGTTAAGTAAAGGGGTGTAAAGTAAGTTTTTTAATTAGCGTGAGGCATGCTGGAAATCTCTCTCGCTTTCTCTCTCGCTCTCTGCTGGTCCACCCCCACTTACTGATCCCGTTATGACTCAGCCAACGAATGACAGTTATGTTTTTGCCAGCGTTTATCGGTTTGTCTGGCTTTTAGCAAGATAACTGAAATATTCAGGATATGTTAATACTGGCACAAGGAACAGGTGATAAAAAGTTTGGCAATGATCAGTGGTGGGGGCAGGCCTGACTTAATTTGGCAGGTCAGGGTGGACAAGCACTCATGGAAGTGAAAGTGAAACCTTGCACTGATCTTGGTCATGAGCGGGGGTGATCTGCCTTGGTGGCTTTACTAGTTTATTCATTGTAATATATACGTTATACACTCAACGGCCACTTTATTAGCTACACCTTGCTCGTACCCGGTTCGATCCCCTTTTGCTTTCAGAACTGCCTTAATCCTTTGTGGCATAGATTCAACAAGGTTCTGGAAACATTCCTCAGAGAGTTTGGTTCATATTGACATGATAGCATCATGCAGTTGCTGCAGATTTGTCGGCTGCACATCCATGATGCAAATCTCCCATTCTACCACATCTCAAAGGTGCTGTATTGGATGGAGTGGACGGAGGCCATGTGAGTACAGTGAAGTCATTGTCATGTTCAAGAAACCACTCTGAGATGATTTGAGCTTTATGACATGGTTCGTTATCCTGGTGGAAGTAGCCATCATAAGATGGGTACAGTGTGGTCATAAAGGGATGGACATGGCCAGCAACAATACTCCGGTAAGCTGTGGCGTTACATTGATACTCAATAGGTACTAAACGGTCAGGAAAATATCCTCCACACGATGACACCACCAGGACTGATCCATGCTTTCATGTTGTTAATGCCAAACCTGACCATCTGAATGTCACAGCAGAAATTGAGACTCATCAGACCAGGCAATATTTTTCCATTCTTCTATTCTCCAATTTCAGTAAGCCTGTGTGCATTGTAGCCTCAGTTTCCTGTTCTTAGCTGACAGGAGTGACACCCAGTGTGGTCTTCTGCCGCTGTAGTCCATCTGTCTCAGGGTTTGACGTGTTGTGTGTTCAGAAATGCTCTTCTGCAGACCTTGATTGTAACGAGTGGTTATTTGAGTTACCATTGCCTTTCTATCAGTGACAACCGGTTTGGCCATTCTCCTCTGACCTCTGGGAACACCAAGGCTTTTTCGCTCACAGAACCGCCACTCAATGGATATTTTCTATTTTTTGGAACTGTCTCTGTAAACCCTAGAAATGGTTGTGCATGAAAATCCCACTAGATCAGCAGTTTCTGAAATACTGAGACCAGCCTGTCTGGTACCAACAACCATGCCACGTTCCAAATCACTTAAATCACCTTTCTTCCCCATTCTGATGCTTGGTTTCAACTGCAGCAGACCATGTCTACATTCTACATGCCTAAATGCATTGCTGCCATGTGACTGGCTCATTTGAAATTTGCATTAGCGAGCAGTTGGACAGGTGTACCTAATAAAGTGGCCGGTGAGTGTAGATCCTGTTAGAATTTCGTGTTCTGACAAACAATATACAAATACCTATCATTACAAGCCTGATTTTCACTGATGAGCCCCATCTGATCACCCCTCCCATTAAAAAAACATAACTAACTAAAATATACATCAATGGCAGTGAGTGAGTTAAATGTTTCAGGGGCTGGGGCCAAGGGTTCCAGAAGATGGGGTAACAGGTTTATGGGGGTGGGGTTAAAGGATCGAGGGGTCGGAGTTACCCAGAGAAGCAGCATGCAGTAGACAGTTCCCATCACCACTGGTGGCCAGAGGAAGAAGGTTCTGACAGTTTGGAACCACTTTAGTCCACCAGTTCAGACGACCTGAAGGAAAAAAACAAATATAGACAGTTACCTGACAGAAAATATATACAATCAGTTGATTACAGACAGAATACAGTGGTACCTCTACTTAAGAAAGCCCCAGCTAACGAAAAATCCAAGTTACGAAAAACCTTTACCTCAATTTTTCGTCTCTGAATATGAAAGAAAATTCTATTTACGAAAGGAAACTGAAACCTACGAGACATAAATACAGTACATTACTAGACGTAACTACATAATGTACATAGATATGTCACGTACGTACTGTACATAGCATCCCATTGGCTATGAGGGAGCTACCCATGATGATTTTGACCCTCATTCATCACAGAGCAGCGCCGTTTGGCCGCTGAGCCCCCCCCCCACAGGGGATCACCTTCGGTGCAGGAGGAGGCAGAAGTGCGGCTGTCGCTATGGACAGCTAAGCGAAGAGCTAACCGACCACCGCTTCATCAGTCCTTCTCGCCAAAGTACGCTAACTGGAAAACAAACTGGGCTACCTGAAGCTGGATTTAAACACCAAACATGTTACACCAGACTGCTGCATCCTCATTCTCACTGAAACCTGGCTCAACTCTTCTGTCCCTGACACCACCATTAGCCTGGAAGGGCTAAAATACAAATCTACATTTTCTTTTAACACATATTTCATACAAAATCAGTAAGTTTTTTAAAAAATAATTTTTAAAGGATTTGAGGGGTAGTGTTGGGGGGCCTTTTACATGTAAAATGTGACTATTTATAAAAGATTCACGGTACGAAAACACTTCTGGTATGAATTAATTTCTTAAGTAGAGGTACCACTGTATATACAATCAGCTGTTTATAGAAAAAATATATATAATGAGCTGTTTGGATTTAAATCCAACAGATTACTAAGGTGAAAAGAAGGAACTGGGAAAAAAAAACAACCTATCAACAGATGAGACTGACCTCTGACCCTACACACCTTCTGCATCTATACCCCTGACCCCTCACCTGCATGCTCCAGAGCCACCATCATAGACTGCTCGATCAGGTCTCTCTCTATGAAGCCTCTGTAGTCTTGGGTGTAGACACTCAGGTCAGGCAATTGGAAGGTGCAAAGGGGCGTGTCCAGGAGCAATTCGCTGCTGCTGCCGCCACTGATCGACACGTGTGAGCGAGCCAATGACACAATGGTGGAGCTGGCATGAGAAATGCCCCGAGAGAGACGCTTCTCTGTTACCATGGAGACACAACAACAACAACAACAGAAGGAGGAGGTTAGCCACAGACATACAACAACAGCAACAGAAGAGTTGGTAGTTTATAGTGGTTTGTGTCTGATAAGGAACAAGGACAGAGCAGAGCCAGTGCTGATGGGGACTGGACCATCTGGATCAGGACCAGAACCTGGACCCTGGGCCTGGTCCTCACCTTGCACTACCTCCGTTCAGCATCCTCACTTCACACCATGCCACCTCACCTTGCACCACCTCATCCTGGCGCTGTAGAACAGGTCGTCCCACTCGGGCCATTTCCTTTTCAGGAGCCAAAAAGGAGCGCTCCTCTGCAAAGGCGTACGTCAGGTTCCCAGCATGCACCTGCCGTAGCTGCTCAAAGTCATTGAGGGCAGCCGTGAAATCCCAGTTCTTACCTACAGACAGAACAGTCTGAGCATTTGCACACGGGAACCTAGGGTTAGGTTTATGGGCATTAGGGTTAGGGGAATTAGGGCCATTCCTGTACCTGAAACTATCAGATTGAGGAGCAGGTCTGAACTTAATGAGAGTACTTCCTTAGTACAGACTAGAGACAGACTCAGGCTACATTTATACGGTGACGATAAGGCCTGTGTTTAAAAAAAATAAACGTGCTGGGGGTTACCCAGCATGTCATCAAATTCACGCAGGTGCACTGTGTGTGACCCAGCAGTGACCTCAAACAAACATGGCTGTCACTACTGTCACAGTAGTGACAGCTGTGACTGTGACGACTGTCACAGTAGTGACAGAGTTAGCAAAAACTTTTTGAAAACACCACTGTCTCTCAAGACTCCAGTCTGGAAATATTTCTGGTTCCGAAAAGAAAAAAAAAACAGATGTGCTTGACAAAACCAATGTTGTTTGAAAGTTGTGTCAAATCGAAGTGAAGTATTTTGGAAATACGACGAACTTGAACAAGCACTTGGAACGACATCACCCGGGGATCAAGCCATCCACAGGACAAACAGGACAGCAAATGAAGCTGAAAGATACTTTATTAAAACTGGACTAAATGCTAAATACTGATTATTATTATTTTTTTAACAGAATGCAATGAAATCATTAATTTCCGGAGCATGTAACTCTGCACTCAGCAATCTTACTTATCTCTTATCAATACAGAGGTACATAGCTTGTGATCAGTAACTCTGGACACAATATCTGATGACATGAAGACCTCAGGACAGTTCGGTTTGCCTTTAGGGACCATTTAAGTGTGATGTTGTTTAAAACTTTAGAGGAGGTCTAAAATAACATTTTGTGTCAACGAAAAAGACCTGCCCAAATCACTTCCATACTTACACAGTTTAGCTCAAAATGGCAACATCGAAATTTCTCAATGTACTTCCAAATGGTGTGATTTTGATGTCGATTATATGCAGGTACTCCCAATCATCTAAAAAAATTAGCTTAAGATATTTTTACTCCAGATAATCCCTCTAACATGTTACAGTTTACATGTTTGCACTTTAAAGAGTGAAAGTGTCATACTTTGTTTAAAGGCTCTTATGTTCTTATTTATGTCACAGTTTCTCATGTTTCATGTTACATTGATTAAGAGGTCTTTTTTTTATATTGATTAATCAAAATAATGCATTTGGTTGCAACAGCTTTTGAGTGAATTCTTATTGTCAATTAATGCATTGGTTAGTGTCCCAGCTGGAGTCCATCATTGCAGATAGACACCTCTGTGATGTCCTCTGTTTAATGTTCTTGGTTCTTAAAAAGTAGTTAAAAATAGAAAATAAAAAAATAAAAAGTTCTTTATTTCTGGCTTTCCTGACAAAAAAAAAACCTAGCTGCATCCCACTGCGACAGTCCTGAAATTAAAGATAGTTTTTTTTAAAGAACTAATCTGAATTGGATTGGACAGAATTGAAAAGAATTGACTCTTAATCTTCAGAATTGGACCAATTCTTGAAATTTTAATCGCTACCCAGCTCTAGTGACGATGAAAACAGAAGATGCAAAAGTGGCGTCATGTCTTGAAATTTTCACCCATGTTTAGATGGGCATTTTCAGGAGAAAATCTTTGTTTATATGAAGACGCAACATATTCTATTGGACATACAGGCTGGCATAGGTAATTGTACACACGTCTCTGTTGGGCTATGGTACAGGTATAAATTCTGTACAATTACTGAAACGACTCCTGTAAGTTTACTGAAGCTGCTAGAGCAACTTGAAGATCCATGGGATCCAGGTAGTCTGACTTGTTTGTTGTTTTAATTGCTCGGTTTATTGAGTGTGACATAAAGGTGTATGCGATGTCTACATGTTATACGTTTCTTGACGTTTAGGCCGAGACACAACCCGGCTCGTTTTCAAAACTCCCCACTCTAGAAGGAGTCTTCAGATTTTTGGGTTTTCAGAGCCAGACAGCGCGGTTGCCGTGTAAACCAAAGGCACTTTTAGCCGCAATTGTCCTCGTGTAAACGGCCCCTGACTCTGATCATGGACAGACCGAATGGGACAGAGTGATAGGGGTAGACTGACGGGGGCAAACTAACCCTACAGAACAACTCACCCTCCAGCAGGTCTCTGGCCAGTCCTGGTTCAGCTCCAGTGGAACGGACAAAGTCGGACAGGACTGCGTCCATATCCACGGTCATGTGATCATGAATTCACAGGTGGGTGGGGGTCATCAGGGTGAAGAAATAAAAATACCCAACCCAGTGAGCAGGAGGAAGGGGGCGGGGCCTCCTGGAGCTACGTCTACTCCGACAACCACACCTGAAAACACGACGGAAAAGATGGAGATGAGCAGCGTAGGAAATAGACTGGACTAAACACTGGATTACACTAAAAACTGGACTGGTCTGAAGACTGAACTGGACTGTAGACTGAGTATAGACTGGACTGTAGACTAAATGTAGACTGGACTGCAGATAAACATGTTGCATGACGTAGACACAGACACTAAAGTCACCAGTGTCTGGATCAGATTTTTACATTCAGAGGCTGATATACGTTCAAGCAGCACTTTGATAACAAACACCCCCCCACACACACACACACACTTAGGGTCCAACGTAATGAGTTCATCTGAGCTCAGACGCTGACCAGTGAATGAACCCTCATCTAAAGCTAAAAACAAACTGTCCACAGTCTGTTCAGAAGCGAAAACTAAAAACAAAGGCATCCGCAATCTGTTCAGCAGCTAAAGATAAACACAAATATAGGTGTGGTCAGACTGGAGTAATCTGATTATTGACCCATGACTATTGATTATATAACCTCAGCTCAGCTAAAGCCATTGAACGAGGAGGGATGCTATCCATTAAGCTAACCATGTGTTAGCTCAGCATATGCACAAAGCTATCCTTTTGTAAACCAGCCTCAGCTCCACCTACATCAACCTAAGTTCCACCTACACCAGCCTTAGCTTAACCACCTACACAAACAATGACACATCCTCACACATGTTGGCAGCAGGCCATGCCCACTGTGATATGACAAGTAAAAAAAAAAATAAAAATTCAGGGGTACAGGCACAGGTGAAATTAAAGGCAGTATAGGCGAGTAGTGGGCACAGAAGTGACAAAATAAAAGTTGATCCATGGATGAAACCGTGGATTGACAGCTGGTTGGTTTTATTTTGAAGGAGTTTTATATCTGCCCACAGATGTCACGGAGTGATGGTGTGTTTTATCTAAAGATAAAACCCTTAAAAGTGAGTTAATAAGTAGGCACTGTGTTTAATGATAGATCTAATGTATGTGGCTACGTCTGTCACATAACTCTGTAATGCTATGGCCACATCAAACGCAAATTCCACGTGTATGCTCGTAACGTGCCATCTAAACGCCCGAGTTTCGATGCTAGATAATTCGCAGCCACTCTGAACACACAATGTTGTCCACTCCGAGCGTGCAACGCTCAAGTCTGGACGCTGGATAAACACAGATAAACAAAATCTGTCCCTCCACTTCAGTCTGTCCTCAACTATGGCTCAGATCACTTGGATTACTGCTCTGGAGGTCCCATACGTCTGAGGCCAAGACACAGTCGCTTTTGGGTTCACTTGCACAAGTGCCTGCAGCACTGGGAATTCCACTACCTGCTCCAGGAACTCTGTCTGGATGAAGTCCACTTTCACCAGTATTTCAGGCTCAGGTTTTCTTTCTGCCTCCTTCCGGGTTGGTCCAAGCGTCAGACATCATTCCATCACGATGTTGGCAACATCTCAACGATGATTGGCTTTCATAGCACGGTGTCACGCGAATTCACCTGAAAAGTTCAATATTTTCAACTCCAGCGTTTACACGGATTTGCGGCAAAACGTGTTGCTCCAACGCCTGGACGCTCCAACGCACTGCAGAAACTCCTCCATCGTGCCGCAGGAATGCTTCCAATGCACCGCCCTGGGTGAATCTGCATCAAAATGCGTCTCTCCATGGACTTTGTATGTAATCTCAACGCGCGGATGTGAAAATTCGTGTTCGGTGTGGCCGTACCATAACCCCTGTACATCTGACACATGACACTCCATCAGACTTCCTGTTGATGGAGAGTCTGCATATTAGTCATTGTCAACTCTTGTTTTGTTGTTTAGTTGACTGTAGCTGAAATTAGATGCTACTTTGCTAGTGCAAAATGTCAAAGTCCAGTACATATAATGCACTGATAAATGAAGTGAAAAAAGACATTTTAGAGGATGAGAATTATCAACCAGCAGGACCTACAGTTACAGCATCACTGAGATGTTTAACATTAAAGGGGAACTAGGTAGCAATCTGCCATTTTGGTACTTCTTTGCTGGTGTTCGAGCATTTGTTAGCAGAGTTCCACCTACAGTTTCGCAGTACATGGTTACTAGAATTGGCACGGTTAAAAAACCTGCACCGTGCGGTACGCGTGCAAACCGCGGCATCCGATTTTAAGACATTTGCATAAAAATATTAAATAATTAATAGCTGAATACCCATATGTACTAGAGCATGACACGGGAATGGATTTTCAGTCCAGTCCCATCCCACTCCCAGAGAAAAAAACCAGACTGTTCACCAGACTAGCTGTCCATCCATGTGTCCTGTACATGCAGCACTTATGGCCACACCCGTGTAGTTAACTTGAGTGAGTCCGAGGGTTGTATGCACAGACGGCAATGGTTGGAGAGAGGAAAAAAAAAAAGGTCTGAAGTAATTTCTTATGTTTGAGGACTGTTTGTGATGTTGGATGTTCTTGTGTGGTCAGATACTGTAACTTCTCAATATTTCTTGTTTCAATGTGACCTGTTGAATGTTAGATATGATAAGAATGTTATGAAGAATGTACACATAGTTTGCCGGAGTTTTGCTAATGGTGCATGATGCAGTACCGCGCTAATTGCTGATGGGATAATGGATAATCGAGAGCTATTTCTGCATTTATAATTTAGTAATGGTTGTCGGTCACAGTGTAGTGTGTTAATATAACAATGTTGTAGAATTGGGTGTCTATTTAGTAATTTCATGTATTAGTGTCCGCTTAGCTATTTCTCACCTGTGATAGGTTATAATTATCCATGCTAAAATACCGTAATTTCCGGACTATAGAGCGCACCTGATTATTAGCCGCACCCACCTCATTCTAAGAGGAAAACCGATTTTGTACATACACAAGCCGCACCTGTATATACGCCGCATGTGCCCACATTAAAACATGTAACACAAACACAAAATTAACCCAAACCCGACTTCAAGTCCCGCGAATGAAACTAAATGTCCTTCATTAACCCTTGTGCAGTCCTTCGTAAAAGGCACACTGGCTGTGTCCTATAATCGGGTCTTAAAAACCCAGATTCCAAAGTTCAGTTCCATAGACTCATCACCCCACCCCCCAAGGATATATTACTGTTTTCAGTAGTAAGCAATGGCATCCTACAGTACGTATAAAAAGGTACATTTGTGAACCACCGGGTCTCTTTGACCCGAAGGTCCACAGTCCAAAAATCACAGCCGGCAAAATGAACGGAAAATGATACTTAAGGTTTGATGCAGGCCTGCAGAGCCCGGGTCCCGTTGAAAGTAATCCAAGGAAAAAAAAGTGTATATTTCCAAAGGTAAGGGAGGGAAAAATATATATCCACTATTGTCCGCCACATCCACAAACAGGTGGCTGGTCGCCGCCTCGCCTCATCTATCGCAGAGTCAGCGATAACTTTAATCTTTCGCCGAGAGTTCAGGTCAAACTCCTCCGTGCCAACGTGCAAAAATAATCCACAGGGTCTGGTCGAGCCTCTGTCTTCTCTCACACACCGCCACGGGTTTTTCTTTAAGCAACTTTTTACCCCCTCTTCACCTGTCCGTCAACTTTACCGTTCCCCACTTAAACCCGTCACCCCGCGTTTGTTCCGCCCCTCCTTTTTCATTCAGTCTTCCTCGACGCATATATTCCACCGGTCTAAATCTTACCTTTTCTACTCGAGCGCCTCTGGCGGCCGTTAGGAAAATTACATAAATTGGCCGCATCACTGAAAAAGCCACAAGGTTGAAAGTTTGGGAAGAAAGTAGCGGCTTATAGTCCGGAATTTACGGTAGTCATGATGTGTAACCTTATAAAGGCACTATTGTATTCATTTACTTATAAAAACCATAAAACCTACAACAATTGTGAAACACAAGCTTTCTAGGATCCTAATCTCCAACCTGTCAACTCCACAAACTAAAATAAATACCTGGAACCTGTACATCATGTCTGCATTTTAATCTGATGCCCCACGGTGGCTTTGAAACATTTCTAACAAGGAGAAATCATAATATGAAAAAATTAATGAACAAAAAGCTTGATAGTATGTCCAGAAACTTAGGCTCAGTTCTCACTGGGTTTTCCTTTACATGTGTCCCTCTTCAAAAGGGACGGCTTTGGCTCAGTTGGTAGAGTGGGTCGCCCAATGACCGAGAGGTTGGCAGTTCGCATCCGGGCTCTGGCTGTCCACACGTTGAAGACACTGCACCCTGACTTAGGCCTCCGATAGGACTGACAGAACCTTAGAAACCTACTGTATGACTGTGTCTATGAATGGGTGAATGTGAGGCTAATGTAAAGGTGCGTTGAGCACCATGAAGATGGAAGACTGCTATATAAGTGCAGACCATTTAATTTACCATTCAACTGTATAAATACGCTACTGGAGCTGAATGCGAAACTTTAGCTGCACACTTATGTCTCAGGCATCTGTTTTCACTTCATGCTGTTCTTTAGCTCTGCAGCTAACATTCACAGCTCACTTCCAGCAGCACTAACCTCAGAGCACTGGTCCCTGTACACACAACTGGCATTGTCATTGTTACCCATATGTCTGAGAAGAAATGTCTGCATGCATTAGCACTGCACTGCTAATGTTAGCCGTACAGCTTATGAGCTAATCCGTGCCCTGAGGCTTGGTCATGTTAATTCATTAATAATTTTATAATGACAACTTTTTTCAAATTGGTCTTGGACTGATGCATTGATGTTCCAGGGGTCCGAGTCCATAGTGATGTATTTTTAAATGTTCCAGGGGTCTGAGTCCAGAGTTATGTTGTGTATTTAACTGTTCCAGGGGTCTGAGTCCATAGTGATTTTGTGTTTTTAAATGTTCCAGGGGTCCGAGTCCATAGTGATGTATTTTTAAATGTTCCAGGGGTCTGAGTTCATAGTGATGTTGTGTTTTTTTTTTCTGTGTAATGGATGTTATGACTCCTTGGCATTTGAATTTCTACATTTGGGAATTAATAAAGTGGTCTAGGTCTATCTTAGCCACCCAGGAGAAGAACTAACAGGCTAAAAAACGTCAACAACTTCCACCTGTGACTGTCCAGCCCTGTTAGCAATTAGCACGCTATCCTCCTGGGGCTAACATCAGGGCTAACATAAATTCTGAAAAGTATCATACAACAACAAGCATTAAGGTTCATTATTCTGCCAGTTGCTATTCAAATTATACCAATTAGACATGAGTCATACATAATGAACTACAAACATTTGACAAAAACTAGATTAAAGTGATACATTTCTGTCAAGGAATAAAAACGCACTCCTAAGGCAGACAAAAGGTGATCTAATAGACAAAACAAGCATACACCTGTGGGACACAAACAATCAGAATGACTGCCGAGTATGCAAACATCTGCACTAGCCAAGAAGCATCCAGCTCAGGTCTTGTAGTTTGGACAGCACATTGGACTAAAGTGGTGTGTAATCTGATTACTCTGCTGCATATGAACATTCAAATATAAACTTAAATGTGCAGACCAACACAACTGCACACATCCCAGACCAACACAAATGGTTATGATCCTGTATTAGATCAATGTGAAGGAGGTCAGAACCCATGCAGTCCAGTCATGTCGGGTCGAGACCTGGACCCGTTACCTCTGACTAGGTCTAAGGTCAGACCAGGTTCATTAGTGTTCAATGGAACATGAACCTTTGACACAGATGTCTGTTTGTCCCAGTACCCTGCAGACACCGCGCCTATCTCCATATTAATGGTTGTGTGCTGCTTTAGTCCAATGGGAACCCGTTAATGTGTAAACAGACCTGAGAACTGAAACTGGATCCAAAACATACAACTGTTGTACGAGGTTCACCTACTGTGTTACTATGACAACCAGGGAGACATATAACCTTTGTCTACTGTGTTTCTATGACAACCAGGGGGACATACAAGGTTTACCTACTGTGTTACTATGACAACGAGGTAACATGGTGAAACCCGATCGTCCAAACAGCCACATCAGCCAGGGCTAACAGAGTGATGACCTCATCACACATGTTTTATTTATGAACGAGAGTTCAGCAAAAATGACTGGAACGTTCACAAGCACAGCCTTCAACACAAACTACGAACATTTAATACTAACTTTACAGACTACCAACATTTAACACCAACTACCAACATTTAACACTGACTTTAATAGACTGCTAACATTTAGCACAGCCTTTAACACTGACCACCAACAATTCACAAAATGTAAATATCACTATGAAAAATGGTAATGGAAACACCAGAATTTTGAAAAAAAACGCTGAAATATCGATTAAAAAAATGTCCATGCTTGAGGTGGTTTTTCAGACATTTCGATATTCTAATATATCGCAAAAGCACAATGGAAACACTTTTTCCACAATTAAATGTCACATGATGCAACGCAATAGTCACATGATCACTTCTCTTCGAGTGAAAATGGCAGCCATAGTCATTGTAACCATAACAACCATTGGCTGCTTATAATTTGATATTGTTAAGTGCTGAGCATATTTGCACTTAATATTTCGATCTGACAATGTAGGGACCACATGTACGGACCCATATAATGTGAGCCAGCTGGTTTGTTTGACATTTTAATGGCTTTAAAGAGCTCGCCAGGGCCTTTTACTGGTGAGAGAACTAGCCGATTCATTCATGCTAATGCTATTACATGCTAATTTGCAGTTGTCATTTAAACACATCCAAAGCATATTTCCACTTAATATTTCAGCCTGACAATGTAGGGACCACATGTACAGACCCTTGTAATGTGAGCCAGCTGGTTTGTTTGACATGTTAATGCCTTTAAAGAGTTCACCAGTGACTTTTACTGACGAGAGAATTAACCGATTCATTTACTCCAATATTATCAGGGTCATGGCTAATCTGAAGCTCCGAAGGTGACAGCAGTGAAAACTTGTGGGATGATATTTCACAAGAGTTACGACACTCCTGACTAGACCAACCGTCAATGGAAACACGTTCAAAGTGCAAATATACTTTGTCGAAATTTTAGGAATATCACTACAGTTTCGTGAAAAACTGTAAAGGAAACGCAGCCAATGACCACCAACATTTAACACAGCCTTTAACAGCAACTACTAACATTCAACATCGACCTTAATACTAACTACTACCATTTAACACCGACTTTAATACTAACATTTAACACTGACTTTAACACTAACTACTACCATTGAACACTAACATTTATTTTCTAGCAGTGTATTACATGGAGTCTTATTTTGTAATACTACCCACCAGGTCCAAGATATGTGGGTTAAACTGTGTGTGTTCTGACTCATCCATCAGTTAAATAATTAAAGTCACTGTAATTGAACCTTCTGTCATAATAAACTGTTTCACTTTACATTAACACTAATACTAACAAACACCAATATAAAAACTGACATTAACATTCAAACTAACACTAACAGGTTCGTTAATCAACCCTGTGACCTGAGTGGACCACTGCAGGGTCTGCTTCTGCTCCATGTTCTGCTTCTGGTTCTGGTCCTCGTCCTGGTTCTGGTCGTAATCCTAGTTGTGGTTCTGGTCATAGTTCTGGTTTTGGTCATAGTTCTGGTCCCAGTTCTGATTGCAGTCCTGGTCCTGTTTCTGGTCCAGTCCACTCCCGTAGACTCTTCTAATCCAGTGTGTCTAAAGCTTTAAGTCACTGTTACATCATCACTTCAGCTGGACCTTAAATATAAACCACCTTAAATATAAACCAGCTCATTATCTGTTCTGTGACTGATGGTACTGTCTCAACCCTGGAAGTACATGGAGAACCCAAACAATATTGTCTAAGCCCTGGAATAACATGGAGAACCTAAAGGGTAGTGTCTCAGCACTGGAAGAACACAGAGAGCCCAAACCAATGAGTAGTACCTTTTCCATTGACCCTCAAATTACACAAATAGAACTTCAATTGTACAAATATAAATTGTGCATAAAAAGTGTCTAAGTGAAAAATGAAATTTCGACAAAAATCCGTGTTTTTCGATCACACATTTTTGCGCTGTAAAGAGGTGGTTTTTCAGTGTATTACACGAATAGTTTATGACTCCAACAGTATATTACACTATTTCACACTTTTTCACAACTGGTCAGGTGAATTAAAAAAAAAACAGAAGTTAACGGAACATTAAACATGACGCACCACATAAATTTTATTCAGCGCGAGATAAAGGGCTAATATTTTAATAATAATTACTATATCCTTGAAACAACATATTCATGTTAGTCTGCATGTTTATGGAATGGCTTCTCGTGTCATCTCGCGATAATAAATAAACAAATCATCGAGTTCGATTTAATGAAAAAAAAAATCGACATTACACATTTGCATTTTTAACCACGTTTAGTAAATATTGGTAAAGTTTTGTTCACATATCCAGTGGAAAAGCTACTAATGTGCCCTCTGCATTTAGAAGCCGCACTCATCAGCTGTTCCTCCACCACGTCCATGGAGCCCGTGCGAACTTTGACATGCTGAGCTGACACCCGGAGCACACACATTTAACATGACTATGACATTACACTGTTAGCTCTTGGTGCTAACTCTAACCCTGGTGCTAAAGGCTAACCCTAACCCTAACCCTGGAAAACCTTCATGCCTCCGTCCTTTGACCTGACCCAAACAATACCCATGCTAGCATAAAGGCTAGATCACGAATACATACAGCTGTTTAAAGTTAGTTTCAGGCTCAAACACAGACGTACTGTTGCTATGCAAACAGCAAAAGGAAGGAGGGGAAACACTTACAAACACACAAAGACTCATGTGTTCCAGTAAATACACACAAACAGAGTGTTTAGCTAACTGGAGGCTACTTTTAGCCTGGCTAATCACCAGCTAGCCTTAGCCTGATGCTAATGCTAGCAGCTGAAGTATCCCTTTACTTCTTACCTTCTTTGGCCTCGTAGATGCAGTTTTCATGGCTCATTTGACTTTCACACATTCACTTATGTCACTTAAGTTTCTAAAAAACATCCTTCTAAACTTTTTAACATATTTAAAGGTGAAAACACACGTTCAAACCGACATCGGACCAGCACCGACAAAGTAATTTCAGCAGCTCTTACAACAACAACGTCAAGCCAGGGCACAAGAACCGCCCCCAAAGACGGAGGGCCAATCAGAGCCAAGAATGAGTCCTACTGACGGCTACAGGCGCCAATGGCTCTTATGGTGTGTTTTAAGTGACGTTCTTCAGTTAGTAAACAACAAATAAGAGTCAGAGTTCACTATATGAGTTTATCATTGGCTGAAGGAACAGCAGGGGGCGAGGCCAAAGGGAAGGAGCCTACTGGTGCAGAACACAGCCTGACAGGTGGGCGGGTCTCGGGGCCTGGGTGAGTTCATGCAGGTAGGTCTACAGTCTAGGTGAGGTCATGTAGGCAGGTCTAGGTCCTAGGTGGGGTCAGGTGGGCGGATTTAGAGCCTGGGTGAGATCATGTGGGCGGGCCTACTGCCTGGATGACATCATGTAGGCAGGTATACAGACTAGGTGAAGTCATGTATGAGGT
Organism: Siphamia tubifer; assembly: GCA_020466265.1. NCBI lineage: Eukaryota > Metazoa > Chordata > Actinopteri > Kurtiformes > Apogonidae > Siphamia > Siphamia tubifer. Next base: position 9,256,610 of record CM035798.1, on the reverse strand, counting down.
TAGTCCCAAGGTGAGGTCATAGGTTTGGGTTTAGTGCCTGGGTTAGGTCATGTGGGCAGGTCTGCAGCCTAGGTGGGGTCATGTGGGCAGGACTACTGTGTACACATGGGTAGATCTAAGCCTGTGTGAGGTCACATTGGTGGATCAAGGGCCTGGTTGCAGTCATGTGGGTTGTTCTACAACCTGGGTGGGGTCATGTGGCCGGGTCTAGAGCCTAGGTGAGATCATGTAGGAGGGTCTAGAGCCTAGGTGAGATCATGTAGGAGGGTCTAGAGCCTAGGTGAGATCATGTGGGCGGGCCTAGAGCCTAGGTGAGATCATGTAGGAGGGTCTAGAGCCTAGGTGAGATCATGTAGGAGGGTCTAGAGCCTAGGTGAGATCATGTAGGAGGGTCTAGAGCCTAGGTGAGATCATGTGGGCGGGCCTAGAGCCTCTGTGAAATTATATAGGCATGTCTTGTCCCTAGGTGAGGTGCCGTGAGTAGGTGTAGTGTTTGGGTGAGGTCATATGTGTACATCTAAGGCCTGGGTGAGGTCATGTGGGTGGGTCTAGAGCCTAAATGAGGTCATGGGCGGGTCTAGTGCCGGGGTTAAATGACGTACACAGATCTAGTCCCTAGCTGAGGTCATGCGGGCATGTCTAGTACCTGGGTGAGGTCAAGTGGGTGGGTTTAATACTTGGGTGAGGTCATGTGGGTGTGTCTACAGTTTGGGTGAAGTCATGTTGGCGGGTAATAACTTCCAGAGGACACAGGTATTGGTTTAAAACATTTATTTCTTTCCAGTAAATAGAAAACAAAAACACAAGATAATTTCAAACTAAAACTTAACCTTTTTGAAGTACAGATTGACCAGTGGAAAAAGGACAATTTTATGTTCATCCGCCATGCAGATGGTTACCATGACGACTCGACCTACAGGTTCATACAAACTTAAAAAAAAAAAAAAAAAAAGAATCAAATACAGTTTCAAACACATTTAACGTCGTCTTCTGTCTGGACTCCTGCTGCGTCTGCGACCACCACTCCTGTCGACAACAAAAAGAAAAACAAGTTCAAGAAGAGAAAATAAGAGCTAAAGTAAATTGACAAAAGGATAAGAAGTTACAGAAGAGAAAATAACGACAAAATGAAATATGTTTAAAGTTTTAATATGTGACACTAGCGTACTCTACTGTACCCTAGACATTCAAAGATTCAAAGTCAGGGGTCTCAAACATGTGGCCGAGGACCCAAAATGTGGCCAAAGGTTCCAATGCGGTCCCCCAGATGACTTTACAAAATGCAATAATTCATTTCAGTTCAGGTTCAAATAACAGCATAATAACCTACAAAAAAGAATAACTTCAGATTTACTCCAGATTTTTTTTTGTTTTGATGTAAAAACATTTAAAAAGGGGTTTTAGTATATGCCTATAAATGAAGACAACTTCAAAATTTTCTTTGTTGTAGTGTAATAAATAACATTAAATTCAGAAAATATTGGCCTTTACCAACTATCCTGTAGCAATAAAATGCAAATAACCTGAAATGTCGAAAGAAAATTGAGCACAATTTGAACCATTTTCTGCTTCTGTTTCTAAGTATTTAGTATCTTTGCAGATCTGGTCCATAATGCACATGTAGAATTGATCAGTTGTGGCACAATACTGTTAAATGGCATTTCTTTTTCTACAGAAATTGTAGTTTTTTTCAGGCTATTTGACCTTTTTTTGTTTGGATAGTTTATTACCATAAGTATTTTCATAATGTTTTACACTAAAATAAAGACAGAACATTTTAAGTCATTATTTGTAGGTTATCTATTATTTTACAGGCCCGACTCACTGGAGATCAAATCAGACTGAATGTGGCCCCAGAAAGAAAAGTCTGAGACCCCTGTTGAAAGGGTCTGTCATGTGCAGAGTAAAGAAACTGGTCTTCCCTGTAAAATCTAAATCTTTGCCAACCACATGGAATGGCAAAAGTGTTAAGGTATATATATAAAAAAAAGTGTATAAAAAATATGAATACAAATACAAACTACTATTACTAAGAAAATATATATTTACATAATGTGCAAGAAAATGTCCTGTGTCCTAGTGTACATGAACAGGGTCTCACCTCCTCTTGTTCTTGGGAGGCCCTCGGACAAACCCCCAGTCCACACTGATGGGTTGTCCCATCATGTCCTGCCCGTTCAGTCCCTCCATGGCAGCCTGGGCTTCTTTATACGTTTCATACTCCACCAGAGCGTACCCCTGTGGATGGTACAAAGTACACATGGGATGAATGACCCCCTCATTGTGGTTCAAAGAGTACACGCACCCTGTCATATACTGAGTACTTAGTACAACATATACTGTCATATACAAAGTGTATTTGTTAATCAGTAGTAAATGGTAAATGGACTGCATGTATATTGCGCTTTTCCACCTTCATGGTGCTCAAAGGGCTTTACATTACCTTCTCATTTTCCCATTCACACAACACTCATACAGCAGTAAGTTTCTAACGTTGATCCTACTGAGAGACTAAGTCAGGGTTCATTGTCTTGCTCAAGGACACTTCGACATGTGGACAGCAAGAGCAGGGGTGCGAACAGCCAACCTTTCGGTCACCGGACGACCCACTCTACCAACTAAGCCACAGCCGCCCCGTTGTACTATTATTACTACAATAATACTGTGACATTCAGTGTATTTATTAATCATTAGTACTATAATACTGTGATGTTCAGTGTATTTATTAATCATTAGTATAATAATACTGTGACATTCAGTGTATTTATTAATCATTAGTACAATAATACTGTGATGTTTAGTGTATTTATTAAACATTAGTACAATAATACTGTGACATTCAGTGTATTTATTAATCATTAGTACAATAATACTGTGATGTTTAGTGTATTTATTAATCATTAGTACAATAATACTGTGATGTTTAGTGTATTTATTAATCATTAGTACAATAATACTGTGACGTTCTTATTCAGGGGTTTACTTAATAATCAGTGTAATGGTTCCCCCTAGTGGTTCACACTGATAATAACAGATCAATAAAGGTTACTTTATTTCTACCCACGGGTAGATTTGGTTTAATCTGGTTTAGGTCACCTGGTTGTGTTACGCTACGCTCACACAACCATCTGAGTAGCATGAGAATCAATTTCTGCTTCAAAGCGAACGAGCCAATCAGTGTCTCAGGGTGTATTGTTAAGCAGAAGAAACGGCAGTGTAGTCTTTTTAGATTGACAACAATGGCAGCATGCGTCGGGTATCCAAGTGTCCATATCGACTCGGCTACAGCATGTTCATTCCTTAAAAGATGAACCGAGGACAGCTTTGGAAGTGTTTGGTCACGGAAATGACGTTTTTGCTCTTCTTCTGACCAGGTTTGATAAACTTGGGCTGACAGCAATGGAACTGGAACAATATAGAGCACAAACTGAAACCTGTCAAGCACGTACTTAATCAAGTGTCAAGACAGAAGAAACAAAAAAGTGCTCAGTATTCCACCGTTTATCAATATAGCAACATGGATAACTAAAAAGATAAAATAAATAAAATCAAGGACAATAAAAACAAGATGTAATAAACAAAGATAAATATCCTCAAGAAATAAACACTGGATAAAAACATAAAATTACAAAGTAGAAATTGGAAGTCACAATAATAGATAAATAGACCAATGAAGGATAGGATAAATAAATAACGTGCAGTGTCACTTCTTTTTATTGAGCTCAGTGACAGCGACAGGAACAAAGCTTATTTTTATTTTAACGCTGTGTCCTGCACCTTGGGACTAAAAACCTCCATCCATAGTGGGAAAGGAGGTAAAACCTTTTTGAGTCACAGCACATATTTTACATTCGAAACATCACAAGGAACACTACCAAAGAAAAATCTCACAAAAAGTACATTTCTTGAAATATAATGCAAATCTAGTCTTGATTTACTTATTCAGTGCAAAACCCGAGCCTATTCAGTTAAACACAAAGCTCATACTGTTGCAGGAATTTAAGAAAAACAACCGCAGCTCAACAGCTCTGAGTGGATCAGTGGTGTGTGCTGTTGTATGGATCTATAATCACACTGCTCACTTACAGTAACCTGACTTACGTCATCTGGCTGTGGTACGCTGTGCTCACACAACCATCTGAGTTGCACAGGGATGGAATCTATTTCCAAACGAAGGAGCCAATCAGTATCGCAGGGTGGGACTACTCGGAAGTGTGTGGCTGGTGTGACGTTAAGCAGAAGCGACGGCAGTGTAGTCTTTTCAGATACACAACGGCCGCATACGTTCAATATTTGAGTGTCCATATCGACTCGTCTATTTCCACTGTTTTGTCGACTCTACCACATGTTCATTCCTTCAAAGATGAACAGAGGACAGCTTCGGAAACATTTCTTAATGGAAATGACGTTTTCGCTCTTCTTCCAACTGGGTTTGGCAAGACTTTGATCTATCAGATCAAAGTCAAAGTCTGGTGGATAAAGAAATAGTACCAGTGCAGAAGCCCATGTTTATTGTGGTACCCCCCTGGTTGTGTTGGTAGAGGACCAAGTAAAGAGGCTGGTAAATTTGGGCTGACAGTAATGGAACTGGGAGGAAGAAATGACAACCACATCTGCAACAGACGTGGTTGTAGATAGTGTTCTGTAGCCCTGAATCATGGCTGAAGGATAAATGGAGAACCATGCTTTCCTACCACATTTACCAGAAGAACTTGGTGAGAATCGTAGTAGACGAGGTTAAAAATAAATGTATACCTGATGAAAACTATTTTCACCGGTTAAGCAGCTTGACTTCAATGTGAGTGAGTCAGTCAAGAGATGGACAGATGTTTCATCTAATCACATGCAAGGATTTTAGATAAGGCCGCTCCTTTGACAACAGACCGGTTCCGAAAGACTCCCAGATGGTATTGTGAAATACCATCTAGCGACAGTCAGGTTACACTTACAGTACCAATTAGGTGAAATTACCGGCGGTGGAAAGAAACTTAGTAAACATACTTTGATACTGTACATAAGTGGATTTTTTAGGTATCTGTACTTTACTCGAGCATTAATTTTTCTGGCAACCTTTTACTCTCTACATTTTTGCATAAATATCTGTACTTAATAATCTTTACACTCTCCGAATAGTGTTGTTACTTTTTCGAACTAAACAGATGTGACAGTATGAAAAATAAGTAACCAGAGGAAAAATTAGTGAAGGACAGAAACTGTGACCTTATATATATTATTTATATGACCATTATCTCCCTTAAAAAAAAAAACAAAAACAACTTTATCTCACAATTTTGACTTTTTTTTCTCATAATGATTTTTTTCTCTTAAATTATGCTTTTTTAAATATCATTTGTAATTCTTTTCAAATCATATGATGGCCTTTCATCTCAATTGAGACCCCCCTCCCCCCTTTTCCTAAATTCCTTCCTCATACCCACAAAACCCTATAAAACACATTATCTACACAGTAACTCACTTTTAAATGCTTTATTTTAGATACCTTTGAAACTTTTCAGATTAGCTAAATAAGTATTATTGCATTCATGGAAAAAAAATGCAGTTTTACTTTTGTACTTTATTACAATTGTGAAATTTTACTTTTACTTCAATAAATGAGTTGAATGAGTACTTCTACTTTTACCACAGTATTTTCCACACCAGTAGCTGTACTTCTACTTAAGTACAGAATGTGAGTACTTTTACCACCTCTGGAAATTATGACATTTTTCAGAGCACACTTGATGATTTTTCAGGGCACACTGGTTGGGAAACACTGCAGCAAAAGATGTGAGTCACCCTCCAGAATTGATGAGGCTATTTTCCTCTGTACTGTTTTAGTGTACAGGGAGGCGGGACAAGACTGTGACTCACCGATCAGGCGACCGGACCATTTCACTGTTTGATTCAGTGACTTTTCCTCCGTTACTGAGGTCTGACCGAACCGTGCCACCAGACAATAAGATAAAACAGACTCAATTAAAGAACAATAAAACAAAGCTAAAATGCAGGGCTCTAGAGTGCGACCAATTTGGTTGCACATGTGGCCTAATTTCTCAAAAGTGCCACTAAAAAATTCTTTGGGCCGCAACGGTGTGACCAGCGCTGTGTGGGGGGGCTTTCCGCAACTCAACAAGTCTCTGGGTGATCAACAAGAGACGGGACTCACTATTTGGGCATGGTTTGAGTTGTATGTAGTTTTACACGAGAGCCAAGAGTCATGCACGTCGCAGACTACGCTCTAATTAGTTGTCAATACATACACTTGCATCGGCTAATCACGATTATCCTTTTGATGGTGTACTTAAACCAAAAACACGTTGGAACTTTTCGGGTACAGGAGCAGTGACCAACTGCAAGTACGTTCAACTTAATTGTCAACACATATACTTGCATTGGCTATACGCTGACGGCTATCATCTCCACCGTGCAGCTGTCATTTGCAGTGCAGACACACTCATTACACACACTCATACTAAATGACATAAGTACATCTGAGGGGCATGTGATTCAAGTCAAAAGTCAAAGTCAAAACAAGTTTATTTGCAAAGAGTGCAAAATTGCAATGCAATTTGCAATGGGGGATAGTTGATAAGATATGTTCAGATTTCCAGATAGTGAGATGTTCAGTTTGGAGCCTTGAAGACACTTGCACTTTTGAATTTAAAATTTATTTTCTTTAATATATCTTGATATCTTTAGCTCAAGTTGAAATTTCAGCTCAATGAAGCACTTTAAGCAATAATATTTTTAAAGTTCTAATCTTTCTTGTAGAGCTGTCCTCCAAATAAAGAACTTTATGTTATCAAAATTGTTGATTCATAATTTACAAATCAATATTGTCTGTATGGAAAATTATTTTTTTTAAAAATAGTAAAACTGTGGTGTTAAATACAATGCGGTTGAAAAGGGTGAGTGTACCTGAGAAAAAAAGTAAGGCGCACCAGTGCAAAACGTTAGTCTAGAGCCCTGAAATGGTTCAGTGAAGACGGAAGTGTGCCAATTTTCTAAGACTGATGGCCTTTCGTATGCACTGATCTACAATTTTCATTAAAACTCAATGTTTCATCAATTTTTACCCCAGGGTATCTGTATGACTGCACTTGATCTATGGTTTGACCTTTACTTAAAGTGACTCCATGTCTGTCCCATTTTACCCTTCGGTTAATGGGTGGGAGTCTTACCTTCAGGTATCCAGTTCTGCGGTCCAGGTTCAGGTGGAGGTTCTTTATTTCTCCAAATTCAGAAAACTTGTCATGAATGTCCTCCTCTGTCGCTTCTTCATGAACTCCAGTCACAAACAGGATCCACCCCTCCACCGCTGGAACATAACAGTGACACAATCACTTAAAACACTCGCAGTCTTAAATAATAATAATAAAATAATTAGATTTTTCAGGGCTCTTCTCAGAAATTCTGAGCACAGAGGGTCTGATTCTGGAACCGATAAAAGACCAAACCCAGATGAACCGAGGGTCTGGTGGGTTCATATTGGGTCAGAAGGTCACTGATGTATTTAGGTCTTAAACTATTCCCAGCTTTATTATTATTATTATCATCATGTAAACCAGTGTGCAAAAAGTGCCCATGAATTGTTGGATGAACATCAGAGCAGAACTTACACCTCTGAGGACCTGGTTCATCTCCATCCTGTTCAACTGTGTCATAGTCTTCTTTAATTCTGGACCGAGCTCCTTCCTCTGAAAGAAAATAATAATCACCACACGACATTAATAAATAAAAGGAATTTCATACTGGATCTTTACATTTAAACTACAGTCATATTGGACCCGTTTGTGTTTACATTAAAACCACATTCATACTCACCTGAACCAAAACCACGCCCTTTCCTCTTCTTTGCCTTCTCTTTTAACTTGTGGATGCTTTCTAATGGAGGGAAGGTTCAAGAATCCAAAGTTATTACTGGAGCTAACCATTAATAGCTTTTAGCCCATACAGGTAGGTCATCCACGTTCTTACTAAAATACTAAATATAAGGGTTTCGTATTAATATTAAGTCAAATGGCCTTTCTAAGGACCTATCAGTCCTTGTTCAGCTTGTTGTTGTGTTCGCTTAAACTGAAAAAAAGTGTAAATGAAGTGAATAGACAGTTTGTACAGTTAATTTAAAAAAGTCTGTACACTTTGCTCTTAGCCGCATTAGCATTCATAACGCGTTAGCAGTAGCAAACTACCGGTGTGTTCGGAGTAAGGACAGTGAACTAACAAGGCAGGATTAGATATCAGCTTTGAGCTAAATGAAATATTATAACCACAATATTTCCCCCGTAAAGGTCGACAAATGTGTTTAAAGCACGTGATATTGTGAGTAAATGTGTCGTTCGCCTAGCATTAGCTGGTTAGCTTAGCAGGCCGGATCAACGCGGGCTGGTATGCTTTTCGCATCCTTCTGAGTGCTACAGAACATTGGTTACATATGCTCTGGGTCTCGGTCCCTAAACCTTTATATTTTTACCGTCTCCATCCTCATCCATAGGGAAATCCTCTCCTCCCGCTTCATGAAGGTCCAGTACATCCGCCATGTTGTCTCCGTCTCTTCAAACAGGCAACGTGCATGCGCAAATACATGGAAGTGTCCGGAGGAAGTGACGAGAGACGTAAACGTAAAGCAGCGCCACCCAGCGGCACGTGGAGCCCCCTGTGGCCACACAGCTACCACATAGACATTCATTTTAATAATGTATATATTAAAATTTATTTGATAATTTTTTATTAAATATTCTTAAGTGATAGTACTTTTAATTAAGTATTTTGTTTTATTTTATTAAGTCCACTTTATTGACAATGTTTTTAATTTTCATTAAGTATTATTATGGACAGTAATCTTTTTTATAAAGTTTGTTATTTATTTATCTATTTATTTTATTGACAAGCTGAAGCTCCAGCACCATTTCAGAGTTGTTTTTCTTTTCTCTTTTTCATTTCAGCACTTAGACTGGAATGGAGATTCCATTTCAGTGACATTTACCACTCATCTGTGTGTCCTTTATACTCATCTATGTGTCCTTTAAACACATCTGTGTGTCCTTTATACTCATCTGTGAGTATTTTAAACTCATCTGTGTGCCGTTTCACCTTAACATCAGCTCTGGCCCACATGGACCCACATTTCTTTCAGTTAAATCCAGGCTGATTGACTGAATTCAATCATGTACTTAACTGAACTGAAATCAGACTGTCATACATACACAAACACACACACACACACACACACACACACACATTCCTTTGACCTTTGAACTCATACTAATAGTCAGTTTTCTAAACACTGGTTACTTTTCTAATTTTTTTCATGTTCCTTATATTTGAAACTCCTCTCATGTTGTCATTCAACCCCTCCCCCCCCCCTCCCCCTCCCCCTCCCCCCACCACCCTCAGGGGAGCCCTGCAAACTGCTTATTCAACAATCGTCCACCATAAAGAAATGTAATGACATTTTCCAGAGCAAAGAGGCCTGTGTGGTTTTTAATTCATATTTAATGGACGTCAGACTAAAGAGGCCACTATCCTAAATGAGAGAGAGAGAAAGGGGGGGGGTCTGCTGCTGCTGGTCCACTTAAGCCTGAGAGCGTCTGCCCCCCCCCCTGCCTTCCACTCACCACATTCTGCTTTTGGAAAAATCACTAAACACAACAGACAGTGAGGTGCAGAACTTTCAAAAACACTAAAATAATACTTTACATAAAGGTGATTAATGTCTGGATAGTTAATGACATTACCCCAAAAAATATTTATCAGCCCACTAAAATTAGTTATTAATTAACCCACGAGACAAAGGACAATGAAAAGGTAGATCCTTAAAAAACCTGGGAAAATTATAGTTTTACTAATACTAGTATTAATGGAGTATTACAAGAGTATTAATTGAGTATTAACATGCATTACATGAGTATTACAAGATTATTAATGGAGTAATACACATGTATTAATTGAATATTAATAGAGTACTAAAAGAGCATTAATGGAATATTATATGAACATTGATGGAGCATTAAAAAGTTTTAATGGAGTATTACAAATGTATTACATGAGTCTTACAAGATTATTAATTAGTAATACAAGAGTATTATTTGAGTATTACTAGAGTACTAATGGAGTATTAATGGAGCATTAAAAAGTATTAATAGATTATTATAAATGTATTACAGGAGTATAAATGGAGTAATACGATATTATTAATGAATATTAGTAGAGTATTATTGAAGTATTACGAGAGTGTTAATGGGGATAAAAAGATCACTAATGAGTATTACAAAAGTATTAACAAAGTATTACAATAGTATAAATGAAGTATTAAAAGAGTAGTAGTGGTGCATTACAAGACTATCACTGGAGTAGTACTAGAGTACCACAACCGTATTAATGGCATATTAAAAGAGTATTAATGGAGTAACACTAGACTATTAGAGGAGTATAGCAAGGATATTAAAAGGTTAGTAATGGAGTTTTTAAGGGGTCTTAAAGAGGTACTAATGGAGTATTAAAGGGGTATTAAAGGGTTAGTAATGTAGTAATTAAGGGGTGTTAAAGGGTTAGTAATGGAATAGTAGGGGTATTAGTATTAGGAGTGTAGAGTCATGTCCAGGAAGTAGACGTATGTCCAGGAGTCCTCATGTCCAGGAGTATAGACTCAGGTCCAGGAAGTAGAGTGATGTCCAAGAAGTAGACACATGTCCCGGAACTAGTCGCATGTCCAGGAAGTAAACTCATATCCAGTGGTTAGCGTTAGCCCAGTGGCTTAGGGTTAGTTCAGTGCTTTGTTTTGTGGATGAAGTAGCACTCACTCACTAATTGTCTGAACACGCTAGGGTTCACGGGCCTCACTGGGGGCCTAACCCAGCCACAATGGGTGAAAGTGGGGTACACCCTGGACAAATTGTCAGTTCATCACAGGTCTGAAGATATAGAGACAAATGTTCACTTTCACATTCACACCTATGGGCAATTTTAGATTAACCAATGAACCTTTCAGTGCATGTGTTTGGATGGTGGGAGGAAACCAGAGTACTTGGAGAAAACCCACGCAGACACGAGGAGAAACATGCAAACTCCACACAGAAAGGTCTGGTGTTGGATTCGAACCAGGGACCTTCTTAATGTGAGACAAGAGTGCAAACCACTGCACCACCGTGCCCCCCAGGAAAGTAGCACTTGACTCATTTTTCAATTAGGATAATGGAGAGATGATATGAGGAGGGAGGGGAGGGAGGGAGAGAGCTGGTGAGGGCAGAAGGGAGGGATCGTTTACGTCTCAGTTTTTGTAGAAAACAGAAAGACATCAAATCCATGCAAAAAAGTCCCGTTAAACCCTAACCCTGTACCACTAACCTGACCCATCCTATTAACCTTAGTTAACCCAATCTATGAGCTTCAGTAAGGCTAACTCTTCCTGTGATCAGGAAGGGGAAACATGGACGACATAAACAACAGCAACACCTTAAGTGATTATTCAAAGGGTCGCAGCTCCACAAATGCTCCAGCATTTACGTTAACGTTCACTTTAGGGTAAAGTAAACGTGTGTGTGCCCTTTGTAAACAACTATTGCACTTTGTTTGGAAATAAAAAGGACATATGTTAAATTGCACTGTGTTTATTTTTATTTCACCAAACTTTAATGTTTTCTGAAAATAGTTGTGTTTCTCATTAGCACACATCAAAATAACAAAATGAAGTTAGTGAAGGCATAAACTACCCATAGTAGTACACTGGCAATACTGGTAAAACTGGTCATTCTGGTCTATGTCTGGAGTAAAGCTATATTGTAATTTACTTGTTGAAATGCTCAGTACTAGTACCTGGTAATAGTAGTGTATTGGTGTTTGTACCAGTTGTACTTGTAACTATAGGTATCACCTTATATCATTCTGTTTTCTTTAGATTAGATTATGTGATATCCAGGGGAGTGGTTCAACTTAGATGTGGGTGTTGTGTCACTATTTTTGCTTTTAGATCAACAAACAATAACCCAAAATTATTGACATACATTAAACTTGTTTTTCTGTCCTGGACTCGGACTCGAGTTTTTTGTTCTGGGTCTTGTCTTTGAAAATGTTATCATGTACACATGTGTCTGTTGTCACAGGTTGTCAAAGGTTGTCCATAATTCTGCTGCTCCACCTTAAAAAGTTTTATTTCTTTGAATTATGTATAAACATGTGGTCAACATCCAGTCAACAGCAGGTGGTGAAAGTAGGATTCAGACGCACACAACAGGATTTAATTTACCGTTCTCTTGTCCCCGTGTGATAGAGGAACGCGTTTACCAACCAAGTTAGTTCACACATTTGCTGAGTTACTGACAAGCTATCACACATTTACCAAATGAGTTACTGATAAATACAAGCTATCACACATTTACCTTCATGGTGAAAAACACTTACTGTCAAACCAAACTTATAAACATGTATAATGTATTGTGATGTAAATCTGCTTAGAGTGATGGAGGCAGTGGGACCAATGAGAGTGAATGTTTACAAGGGAATTATATATATATATTTATTTATTTATTTATTTATTTATTGATGTAGTTATAGAAATACATTTCATGCTGCTTTTTGTATCTTTTACATTTTATTAATGTGTGTTATATTAATGCTAACATTCGCCTGTTTAGGGACAACAGCTGGAAACTAACACTAGTGCTACAACCTGGAACACTGCATGTGTTCTGTTTAAGGTTCATTGTAAACTAATACAATACATCAAACCAAGAAACCAAATCTAAAATTTAAAATTATACTGTACACTGTCCCTGTTTAAACAAAGACAGGAAATAAATAAATAACACTATCCTATTTAATTTTATTTTGAATAGAATTATAGAAATGAATGAACACAATAATTGTAATGTTTGGAAAGGGATGTATGTTTGGGCCATGACTAATACCTGGATAGGTGTTGTGGACATGACTGCCTGTACAGGTGTTGTGGACATGGCTAATACCTGGACAGATGTTCAGGATCAGCTGATGTCCTTCAGGAACAGGACATTCGTCTTTTGGGGCGTATGTGGCCCCTCCCTGACTTGGGGGGTGGGGGGGCATGTAGCCCCTCCCTGACTCAGGGGAAGTGTCATGTGGCCTGATGAAAACTGCCACAAACACATTCCACCAGCAACCAATGTCCCGTAACTATGAAGTAAGAAGAGCAGGCAAAGCGGGCAGGGGGGTGGGGGGTATTGGTCATTAGCCCCTGAGCTAACTACTGTATACCCCCCCCCCCGCTCCTCAGGTTTCTACTCATCTGCATGAGAGTCTGAGGGCCTCGAGTGTCCACAGGCTGTTCTAATGAGAGTGATCCAGTTACACACACACACACACACACACACTCACACAGACCCCCCCCTCCACACGCACACACACACACACACACACACAGACCCCCCCTCCACACACACACACACACACACACACACACTGGTCTGTGGGTGTTGATGATCCAGACACAGATGAAAATGGAAAATAAGACGGTGCGTAAAGGGAGGGGGGGCTGTGTGTGTGTGTGTGTGGTGGGGGGTGAAGAATTTGAGACTGTTGTTTTTCTGGAGTATTGATCAGGGAGTGGAGGATTTTGTGTTGATGAGGGGTTTGAGGGTGGGGGGGGGGAGTAGTAGATAAGAATCTGAACTGGTTTACATAAAGTCTCCTCTGTAATCTTGTTCATCAGCTTGTTCTGAAGTTCAGCAGCATCTGTTACTCTAGCAACCATGACCCCCCCCCCCCCAACATCTGATATGAGTCTGATGAGTAGGTAGTTGCCGTAGTAACCATGACCCCCCCACCCCCACCCACATCTGATATACATATGAGGAGTATGTAGTTACTGTAGTAACCATGACCCCATTTCTTTATTGTATGGTGGACAAATCTCCATTAATGAACTGTATCAATAACAGTAAAAAGGGCAGCATTACCTTTAGCTTTAGCCAACATGACTAGTATCCTGCTGTAGTCCTCTACCTGAATACAATTCGCCTATTTCATCTGGTGGCCATATTTATGCTTAAGGGGTACGGAAGTTAAACGGAAGTACAGAATTCCATACATTGCCAATCACTAGCTTCAGTGAATGTTTGGGTTGCCGAAATGCCAGCAGTTTGGACCACCAATCTCTCCATCATCCCAGAGTTAACGATCGATATCGTTGAAAAATGGGTGTGTAAGGACTGCAATATTCCCTGGGCTGTCTTGATGAAAGGCTACAGTAACTGGGTTGAAGGCTACATGAAGGTTAAGTAGACTAATGGCACCGGTAGCATATCATCAGTACTGACAGCCATCGGCACACTAACCACAAAATGGAAAGCATAATCTTGAAATAGCATATAGAATGTAGTGTTATGTAATTACACATTCATATTTTCTTATTTCATCGTGACATTAGGTTGATTAGATGGCTGTTAGAGTCATTTATCATTGATGCAAGTCTGGTAAGCTAGGCGTAATGTGTTAGCTAATGCATTTCGGTGGACATAATTATCCTTATCTTACCCTGAAATATGGACCAGGGTCTCTCTTTATGTTTTTGATTCATTCACGCTGAAGTGCCTTATCTTTGGGGAAACCATGGAAGGTCTGTTTGCGGTACCATTTTTTCCTCTTTGAGGATGTACATTTTGAGATGTAGCAGTGAGGTGCTATTGTGTTGAGAAAGTGTTATGTGTAGCAACATGTGTAGTGTACCCCTCAACATCTTTTGAACGTCCCAAGTGAATAAGGCCCATAGACACTTATTAACAATATAGTAGATACAGACCAGATGAATAAATAAAGATGAGAAAAGTACTCTGAGAGCACAGACCTCTGCCAAGGGAGACTCCCCCCCCACCACCACCAAAATCTAATCATTTGTCAATCTCCCCATTACCACCGTACCCTGAAAATTTCATCACAATCCATCCATAACTTTTCCAGTTATGTTGTACACAAACAAACAAACAGATAAACACCAGCAAAAACAGAACCTCCTTGGTGGAGGTAATGACAATCTATCAGTCCATAAACACAGACATGTGGACAGACAGATATAATAATGAGACAGATGGACAAACATGTGGACAGACAGATATAAACAGACATGTGGACAGACAGATATAAACAGACATGTGGACAGACAGATATAAACAGACATGTGGACAGACAGATATGAACAGGCATGTGGACAGACAGATATAAACAGACATGTGGACAGACAGCTGTGATCAGGACACAGTAACAGACAGAACCATAGGTAAGTGTGTACAGGTGGAACTGACTGCAAACCATGGTTTTATTTTAGCTGTAAAAGTGGAGTATATACAGTATGTGTAAATGTAAAGGGGGGGTGAGTTCCAGTTTAGTGTTGCTTTAACAGAGAATGATAATTGACCAAAAGTGTTTGTCCTGATTAGGACTGATCAGTTAGGACTAGTGCTGCTTCTGCTTTTGTGACTAGAGTTATTACATGAGTTTATGGATGAGTTCAATGGAGGAGGAGCTAAACTATGGAGGATCCTGAAGATCAGACAGATGGACGTGTATTTTATTGATATGAGTCTGAGAAGTAGGTAGTTACCATAGTAACCATGACTCTCCCCTCACCCTAGGACAGAAGCAGAAAAACTGTCTTTAGTTAAATCCACTCTATTATCAACAGTCACTCTGATCTGAACTACAGCTCCAAACCATTATTTATGCTTAGGGTTAGGGTTAGGATGGGTGGTTAGGGTTAAGTTTGGGTTGTTATAGGGAGCCCAAGTCTCCGCCCCTTCCGGTCGGTCCACTGGGCCTACGTTCGAGAAAAATTTAACATGAGAGTGGATGAAGAGAAAATAATTATTTTCTGGTCCACTTTACTTTATGCCCTGAATCACACATTTACTGTACTTCAATTAAAATCATAACCAATGATGTGCGTTTGGAGTTTCTTTGATACGTGTTTTGTGATTTATTAGCGTGTAAAAATATGTAATTATTTGGACTCTGTTTGGACTACATATCAGACATCGCATAGCTGATGTCACAGCAGAATCTTTCCCTACAAACTTTTCAAAACTGTATACCGCCTTATATGTTTGATGCTCTTGCCTTCGTCCTGAAAGAAGGAGGTGAAGCTCGCCAAAGTCACAGCCATTTTCAAAGAGTTTAATGGTGAAGCTTGATGGTGACGTCATATTTGTGAGATGAACGTTGTAGTCCATTACTTACTCTCACATAAAACCTAAAGTAACTTTGGATGCCTGTCCAAAGTGAGTGCTTTCTCAATGTGAAAATGTATCTTTAAAATTCACAGACATCATATGTGAAAACCGTAGCACATTTCAAACGGGACCAGAAAATTACTTTTATCCCTCCATTGACTCGCGTTCATTTTTTTTATGGCACTTAGGTCCCATTGCCTGGAAATCGACCGGAAATAAAATCGCGTCACTTAGGCTCCCTATTACGCAGATCGGGTTAGGTTTAAGTTTGTGTGGTATGGGTTCAGATGAGTGGTTAGGGTTAGGATGGGTAGTTTGGGCAAAATTTGGGTGGTTAGGCCAAACAAAATAATACGTGTGGTTCCGGTCACCCGACCGACCCAATTTTTTTACGACGAAAATGCCGACTATGTAGACATTTTATCAGTTTGTCAAAATAAATTAAATATAATGAAGCGGCCGACTGCCGACTCTTATCTTCGAAATTCCCAATGACTGATGATGAGAGAATTTATTTCTCCGTATTTAGTCCGTATTCATGTTTACCAACATCTGTCACCTGTCTGACCACCGTGATTTATGACTAGCGACAAACGACGACCATATACATGGTGTCCATGTCCATCAAAACAACCCTCAATGCATGTGATTGCTGCGCCAGTTTTGATTGGCTGTTCGCCTCTTGATGAATCTTTCGTACATGGTGTGTTAATTTCCCACTCACTTCACACTTGGTTTGTTTCAAAAACACCAGCGTTTGTTTATTCATTGGGAAGATGGTTTCATATCTTTATGGAGCATCTCTTGGTCACAAAGACTTGTGTGCCTGGTGTGGGGAACCAAATACAAATCCTCTTCCAGAGCTAAAAAATAAATTTAAAACTGTACTCCCGCTCTGTCAAGATTGTGAGGAATGTCAAGAAGCCAGTAACAAAACAGCAGTATGGTAAGAGGAAATAAGTTGAACAGTAAATAGATACCTGTATATGTCCACTAAAGCCTTCAATATTGGGGCCTTTATTTCATTGAAATAATATTTACATGTGGATAGAATTTACATTTGTAGTTAAACTGTATTTTTGTTGAAAAAAAAAATCAATAAAAGACAAAATGTTGATGTCAAATCAGATTTTATTGTATTTCAATCATCTAAAATTCATTTATGCTCTCTTAAAACATTCTGTAAATATACATGTACATGTACATGGAAAATCTGAGGCAATGTGTTGATTTTCTAACTAAGAATAACTGATATTAAATCTGAATTTTTGGAGCTTCTTTTTAGAAGACGGGTATATAAAATTGTAAATAAAATAAAATATGGATGACCGACCTACCTACCCAATTTTTCCTATCCATGTGATGGGAACCACATATATTATTTTGTTTGGCCTTAGGAGACAGATGGGTGGTTAGGGTTAATTTTGGGTGGTTAGGATTAGGATGGGTTGTTATGTTTAGGGTGATGTGGGTTCACCCTCTGCAGCTATAACAGCTTCAACTCTTCTGAGAAAGTTTTCCACAAGGTTTACAACTGTTTATGGGAATTTTGGACCATTCCTCCAGAAGAACCCTCACCCTGACTCTTAGTCTGCACTCTAAATTCATCCGCAACGTGTTGTCTGGGGTGGAGGTTAGGTCTCTGTTCAGGTTAGTCCACTTCACACATCAAACTCTTTCCATGTCTGTATGGACTGTACTTTGTGCACTGGTGGAGTCATGTTGGAATAAGAAGGGACTATCACCAAAGTGTTCCCACAAACTTGGGATCATGAAACTGTCCAAATGTCTTTACCCAAATTCTGTTGGTGCTGAAAGCAATTTTAAACAACACAGCATTTCCACTGGTAAGATTTGGCTGTGGGAAAACGATGCCACTCAGAAGTCTTTATGATACATCATAAATTTATACAAAAAACATTAAAAAAAAAATTGTCATCACCGTAACTTTAATCACACACACACACACACACACACACACACACACACACACACACACACACACACACACACACACACACACACACACACACAGAGTTACACAACAATATAATGTCAGATTAAACTTTATGGATTGACAATAGGTTGTTAAATTCATATATGAGTGAATAGTTTAATGAATATAGGCTGTGTCTGAAATCACTCACTCTCTACCTACCCTCTAATCCCTACATAGGGAAATAAATGTAGTGCGCTACATAGTGAACTCAATTGAAAACTTTTCAGACACTATTACGGCGCTGTTTAATCGCGTCATCATCGTCGAACAATTAAAAAGTTAACAGTGTCGTCTCTCACAAAATAAGTTTTTTTTTTTTTACTGTTTGTGCAGTAAAATTTAAAAAGATGAATAAACTTTGCTCACAACTGTTTTACTGTAATTAACTGTTAAACAACTCTTGTCTGGTGCCTGTCATCCAACAGACAGACATAACATTTACCGTTATGTAACAGCTCCTGTAGCTCTGCTGGTTTGACGTCCGATCTCAATCTGTCCATGTTTCTTTTATTTATAAATCTTTTTGTCCTGTGGCCATTTTTCGACTGGTGCAATGCATGATGGGATATAGGGCTTTAGTTAGTGACCATCGATGTCCAAGTACATTTCGCAGTGGATTGTGGGATACATTTAGTGCACTATAAAGTAATTATAAATTCACTAAGTTCACTAAAAATTCAGGCACCCCTACAAATTGGCCTGGTCCCTATATAGTGCACTATATAGTATATACTATAGTATAGTGCACTATATAAGGGTTATATAGTGGTTAGGGAGTGATTTCGGACACAGTCGGAGTCAATTCACAGCTGTAAACAAACACTGACTTTTTTATGTTTATAGAATTAAAATGCGTTGATCTGGGCAGTTGTGGGTGTGTATTATCTTTATATAAACATAAATGGTTGATAACTTTAAACCTGTGACTCAGGCCTTTTGTTGCTGAGCTCAGACCAAAAAAAGAAAAGTCATTAAACGACAGAATCCTGACGACAGCAGCAAAAATTGACGATTCAGCTGAAGCAGTAATGGTGGTCAGGACACTATGACCTTAGTGATGAGGGGGGGGTGTCCCAGGAGTAAAAGCACCACTCATGTACAGAACATGTGTTTGATGGACAGGCCTGGTCTGTGCAGCCACTTTAACAGCATTAGAGCGCTAAGGATAGGGTGCACGCGCCACACACACTGTTACCGACACACGCACCACACACACTGTTACCGACACACGCACCACACACACTGTTACCGACACACGCACCACACACACTTTTACCTACACACGCACCACACACACTGTTACCGACACACGCACCACACACACTTTTACCTACACATGCACCGCACACACTTTTACCTACACATGCACCGCACACACTTTTACCTACACATGCACCACACACACTTTTACCTACACATGCACCACACACACTTTTACCTACACATGCACCGCACAAACGTTAACCTACACACACACATCAAACACCACACACACACTGCACACACCATTAGCTACAACAGTTAGCTAAAACATTTACAGCTAAACAGTTTTATGGTCCTGTTCCTTTAAGGTAAACACAGAAAAAACAAACAGATGGCCTGAAATCAAATGATTGAAGGGTTTGTGTAAAGGATTCCATGAAAAAAGGAACGCGAACCAAATCAGTTGAACTGGACTCTGGAATCCATGAGAAGGCTCTGAAAGATTCTGGTTGGATCCACTAATGGTAGGAGTTCTGGAAGGATCTGATATGGTAGGAACTTCTAAAGGATCCACTAATGGTAGGAGGTTCTAAAGAATCTACTAAGAATAGGAAGTTCTGAAATGATTCAGAAAAAAATGAACCAGAACATTGAGACTTTTAGATGAGCTGAACCTCTTCTGACATGGTTTTTGATGGTGTGAAAAATAAAGCTGCTTTAGCAGGAACTGAGTGAACGTCTGTATATTCTCATTTTCAGAAAAAGGCCCCACTTTGTTTCTTACTGTGGTTTATCATTAACTGTCATGGATTAGATGAACCATTCTGGTCAGAGTTTGATCAGAATGGTTCCGTTTTAAGATGACCTCTAATCTGTGAAAACTCACCTCAGTGAATGCTGACCTTAGATCAGTAAAAACTGACCTCAGATCAGTAAATATGTCACCTGACAAGCTAAATATCAGTTGTCCTACCTGTTTTCTGAGCCACCGTGGTCACATGACCAGGTTTCAGCCCTAATGAATCCACCTCTTTAAATGGTGGACAGTCAAAGCACATAGTCTGTTGGAGACATGAAAAACAACAGGCTAACATGTATTTATGCTAATGCTGATACTAATGACACTGATAATATTGGTAATAATGTACTAATACTTGACATGATAATCTACTTGTTTCCTTTCCCATAATTCCTTCCTCCTGGGACCTCCCCCTTTTCCTGAACCAGCTGATTGCCCACAGCTCTCTATCCTGCCAAAAATACTGCACTTTAGGGTTTGGGTTAGCATTAGCCCAGTTGTTAGTGTTAGCCCAATGGTTAGCATGTATACCAGGGGTTAGGGTTAGCCCAGTGGTTAGGGTTAACATTAACCCAGTGGTTAGAGTTAATATTAGCCCAATGATTATGGTTAGCCCAGTGATTAGGGTCAAAGTTAACCCAGTGGTTAGGGTTAGCAGGGATTAAAGCAAAAAAATAATAATAATCAAATGATGCTAGGGCCTAGTCTGGTCCCTTGAAGACAAATCATCTATGTTAATATTTAATAATAATGCCTTGTTAAATCATTAATTGTTTTTAACCTTTGTTTTTTACCTTTGTTTGTTCACAGTCTCAACCAAAATAGTTCTGGACAGATTTGGATGAAAGTTTGAGTATGAATCAGAACCTGATGTAGAACTGATAACCTTTCAGATTTTTTTTATACAACTTCAAGATTATATGTGACCCGCCACCACGAAACCAGGCATAAGTCGCGCTGAGCCGTTCAGAGCTACAGCCAAATTTAGGCTGGAAGGTGATTTGTTATTTGTGTTTACACCTTATCAAAAAACGGTACCTTAACACCTCTATGTTCACTTCCTGTGGTCATTACATTGAAATCCAATCAATAAAGGTGTTAATTGGGTCAATTATTTAAGCGGTGACAAAAGTTCAGGTATTGCTGAGCAAAGACAAAGCCGACTTCCACCTCTTTTCGCCGAACAAACCGATCTCCGTTCCGTGCGTAAACATCCAAGTGTTCGGTACGAGGTAAAAGCTTATATTGAATGTTCTGTCCAATGGTGTAAGCCAAATGATTATAATACGTTGCAATTCTGTCCTATTATTACAATATAAGGAACTTCTGTGACATGTCCATCAGAGTGTCCTTTAACATCTGTGAATATTTTTTGTCAATCGGATACGAATTATTATGCATTGCTAAGGACTTCCTACCCCAAAACAATCCAAAACTTTAACGGACAATATCTAAAAATATGCAAATTGTATATTAGGTCCAAATGTGGATATTAAAATGACCATAACTTTGGTTCTACTTATGATAGAAACATAGTTTTTTCACCATCTTAAACCTTAGTTTCCACTCTACCAAGCTACACAGATAACTCAGTTTTGATTTCCAGACACTTATGCCAGGTTTCGTGGTGGTGGGTCACATATTAAAACAATTATTTTGACCAACACAGTGGTTAGGGTTAACCCAGTGGTTAATTCTCCTAACCCTAATCCATGGATCAGATCTGCTTCCACAGTCCAACAGCAGGATTATACAGTGTTTCCACGACATGTTATTAGCTTGACTTGACTTAACTCGACTCTGCTCGACTTAGCTCAGGTACCAGGTACTATTCCTTGAGCATTTCCATTAGAGATACTATAGTACCTCAATGTCATTGTGAGGCGCCATCAAGGTCACGCTGAAATTTTTGGGCCAGCCACCAAAGACAGAAATGTCTTAACTTCCACAACTGACCATGGTGTAGTTTTGTGACCGACCACGTTGTAGTTTTGCAGACTGTAATCATTGCTTTGGACTGAATTAACTTAGTACTCTTTTTACTGTAACTCTGAATCAATTTTTTTAATAGTGGGATACACATGGATAATGCAATGATGCAGCTACCAATCAGTGCCTGCGCTGTTTACACCAAACGTTTCTTGGGACAGCGGAGACAATACTACAAATCTAGTACCGGGTACCATGGGACCGGGCACTGTTGCATAATGAATGCACCAAAACGAGTCCAAAGGAATAGAGTTGGGCCAAGCTGATACTAGTAGAAAGACAGTATTAGTGAGCAGCAGGTCCCAGACTCCTCTGGCCAGGAGGCAGATGAGATCTCTATCAGTATATCTCATCTCCTCCTACTCATCATCATCATCACCATCATCATCACCCCGATCCCTCCCTCTCTTTCTGAAGTGTCTGGTGACTCTGGACCTCTGCTATCTTGCCCCTCCCTTCTCACAGAGGAGAGAAAAAAGAGAGGGAGAGAGAAAGGCAGCAACCCACTACCAGCATGTCCCCAGTGGCCCCTCTTCTGCCCCCCACCCCCTGCCCCACCCCCTTCCTGCTGCTCACTACAGCTGTGTGGCTCAGTCTCAGACTCCACCAGCTGGGATTACATCCCTACCAAAGGAAGGAGCTCCTGTACCTCCTTCTGTCTGTGAACACCGCTCACCTTTGTCTGTGAACGCCACTCACCTCCTTCTGTCTGTGAACGGTGCTCACTTCCTTCTGTCTGTGAACGGTGCTCACTTCCTTTTCTCTGTGAACACTGTTCACCTCCTTCTGCTCCTCACTAGGACGGACCCTGTAGACCTCCAGAGATAACCCTGTGTATTAGACTGCCCCTCACCTCCTCCTGCTCCCCACTAGGTTGGACCTCGCAGACCTCCAGAGAGGACCCTCTGTCTATGGATGCTGCTCTCCTCCTGTCTATGAACGCTCCTCAGCTCCTCCTGCTCCTCACTAGATCGGACCTTGAAGACCTCTCCCTCCACCACCCCGTGTGTCCACCACCTGGTCCTTGGAGCATCCAGTCATGGCCGTGGCAAAGGGCACAGCGCCAACAGTGGTGCCCATGGCCCTGATGCTCACCCTGGCTGTGGTAGCCCCTGGACCCACCTCGGGAGGATGCCCATCCACCTGCCACTGCTCCATCACCATGCTGCAGTGTGCGGAGGCTGATGGGATCTCCAGCATCCCGACGCTGGCCATACAAGACAGCGAGAATGTGACAGAGATGTAAGTAGAGAGAACTGGACATGAACAGGAGTGAAGTAAATGTATTGACATGCCTGAATGCTGGGCAGGAGTGAAGTAAATGTGTTGACATACCCTGATGCTGGGCTGCTGCCAACGCTGATGTTCTCCACTTGTGTTTAACTTGTCACTGTTGGTGGGATTTGATTGCCTTTAAGTGTGTGACTGGCACAGCTTCCAGCAGGGCTATAGCGTCAGGCTGTGTTCAGGAACAAAGAGAAGATTTATCACCAACAGCTCTACACTACTCTGATAGAGTTCAGGTGTTCAAGTGGAGTTTTCTGTTTGGAATGAGTGAGTGGAACATACTGAGATAGAGTTAGGGTTTTGGGTATTAGTTACAGTTAGTGTTAGAGTTAAGATTAGGGTTAGGATCACCCTCATCCCTACCCTCCTAACCCTGACTCCTACCCCCCATTAACCCTAACCATAACCGTCACCCCTAGCCCTACCCTCACTCCTTTATCCCCTAACCCCTACCCCTCACTCACCTCTACCGCTAACCCCCTAACCCAAACCCCCCTAACTTCACCCCTACCCCTAAACCTTCTAACTGTCAGTCCTAAGCCCCACCCTACCCCACTAACCCTCACCTGCAATTTTATTCTGCAACAACAAACCTGTGGTCCAGTCAAACTGAATTATTTAGTTAGTTTACTTAATTCAATATTTTTCAAGCAAAAAATATCTGCCAATGGAACAAATGAAATGTATCTTGGTAACATTTCTTGAAATAAGTTTGGCTTATAAATCAGTTCTTATGACTCACAAAAGTTCCTCTTTCGGTGATTCTGTCTTATATAAGTGCAGACCATTTTAACTGTGATGAGATACATGGACTAAAAATGAGACAAATACACTTGGTCACATTTAGATTTTTGCAAGGTGTATTGAAAAAAAACAACAACAGCTGGCACTTTAATCCGATGAGGAAAGGGGCTTTTTACTTTTGTTAATGTTTTGATATAAGGAAAGCAAAACTAGTTTAAAATTTTCTCTGTCATTTGTACTTATTGTTTTCTTTGAAATAGGGGGGGGGCTGAGATTTTTTTGTTTTAAGCC
Organism: Siphamia tubifer; assembly: GCA_020466265.1. Lineage (NCBI taxonomy): Eukaryota > Metazoa > Chordata > Actinopteri > Kurtiformes > Apogonidae > Siphamia > Siphamia tubifer. Next base: position 9,232,102 of record CM035798.1, on the reverse strand, counting down.
ATATTGCCCAACCCTACCCTCACCTCTAACCCCCCATGGCCTAATCCTACCCCCCTTAATCCTAACCCTGATTGTAGGTAAATGTTGCTCAATATTCTGGACCTTTGTGCTTCTTTTTTATCAGATTCATCTTTTAAACCTGATGAACTTCTGTGTTTTTCCACCGTATTATAGTGAGCATTATGTCAACGTGTAAAGTAATTCTTTTGCAATTTGAGATGGATGGGCATATCAATAATGAGTCCCTCTGGTTATTGAAAATCAATAAGTGATAACAAAAACTGATGGAGAGTGATGGGAACAGATGAGGAGTGAGTGTAAGGTGAGGGGTTTCAGTCGGCCTTCACTATGGCTGTCCGTGTTAAAAGGCCACTTTAACAGCAGACCCCACTGACACTCCCCTCATCCTAAGAACTGTCGCCATACCGACACAACTAAGTGTATTTGTGTTGTCTCCTCTGTATGTCTTTATTATCTGTTGATGTTGATGTGTATGTTTGTGATAGTTGTATGTACAGTCAAGTTGAAACTAATCTCCCATTCGGGACCAATAAAGTCTAAGGCTGAATCCCAGTTCACCCCTTACTCCTACTCCTGCATTTTGCACGTTCACGTGAAGGGGTCGTGTTGTCCCAATTCTCAATTAGACAGATGCGAGGGGCTAAGGTGAAGGGCTGTATAAGCCTTAAAACAGACCACATTACAAACAGAGGAGTAAAAGAAACATCCCAGAATTTAGTTTGAATCAATTTTCAGATGGAGGAAAACAGCCAAAATGTGCAGCAGTGATGAAACCCCCCTCCCAAAAATGTACATATTTTCTTTGTAAAACAAAGTAATCCTTTCATTGACCGATAATGCTGTTTTAATGTGTAATAGATTGAATTACGGTTGATAATCGCAAAAAGACCAAAGCAGAGATGTTTACAGCTACTGGTGTGGACATGGTCATACGGATGTGGGTGTGGTCATACTGGTGTGTGCAGCAATAGTTTTTACAGTACCTGACCATCATAGCGATAGTATTGACTTTACAGTACCTGGTTGTCACAACAATGCGGTGCGTTACTTTTGTGTCCTCCTCAGAGGTGCTGATGAACTCATTTATTTAATTTTGTCTTGTCTGCATTTTTTATGTTGGCTAACAAAGAGTGAATCTCCTGGACTGATCATGGTGCATGTGATATTATGGGCTGTCATCATGTGGATTAATGTACCAATATATTTACTGGGAACTTACATATCTGTATTTTGTAAAACAGATACAGGACTGCTGATGACGTAACAGGTCACGGAGTGTTGTCCCATTTCTTTAGGGGGAGATTTCAACCCCTATCCCTTGCAATTAATTTTCAAGTATAAGGGGCAGAGACAAAGGGTAGGGGTAAGGGGAGAATTGGGAATGGGCCTAAGTCTGAGTCTAAAATTTAGAAAAATATGATATGGTCAGGTGGGAAATTTTCTTAAAATCTGTTGCTTTCATATAGAATGACCCAGCAGGCCTGTGTTTACTGTTTACTGTGTTTACTACGGTTGTCCAGGTTCCACATTGTGTTGGAACTATGGGATCAATAACAGTAGAATCTCTCTACTTTACAGTAGGATTCTGTGTTTACTGGTGGTTACTATTGTTTACTACCGTTTACTGTGTGTCTCCACCAAACAACAGCATGAGAGTGTATTGAAAGTGCAGTGAGCAGAGGTGGTTGTTTACTGTTTATTGTTGTTTGCTCTGTGCACTAGAGTGTATTGAAAGTGCACTGAGCAGAGGCGGTTGTCTGCACAAACAAGGGTCCATTAAGTGGAGCAGCGGCTGAAATTCATCTGACACACAGTTATAAATTTAATTTTGTGAATTGCCAGTCAATGGCCCCGCCCGGGAACAATAGATGATCTACAGCCCACTTGGCTCAATCCAATCAGTGCAGTGCAGGGTGATGGGGGGCCCACCTGCCCTGTAATCACATTACATAAGTCTGTGGGCTCCAGATGACACACACACACCACTAAGACACGCCCCCTGAACAGGACACGCCCCCTAAGCAGGACACACCCCTTGAACAAGACACACACCCTGAATAAGACACGCCCCCTGACCAAAACACACCCCACATTATTAAACTTTGTGGGCTCCAGCTGACTCACACACATCATTGAGACACGCCCCCTGATCAGGACACTCCCACTGACCAAAACACACCCCACATTATTAAGCTTTGTGGGCTCCAGCTGACTCACACACATCATTGAGACACGCCCCCTGATCAGGACACGCCCCCTGACCAAGACACACCCCCTGACCAAAACAAACTCGAGATTATTAAGCTTTGCAGGCTCCATCTGACACACACACACACACAATTGAGACACGCCCCCTGACCAAGAAACTCCCCCTGATCAGGGGGCGTGTCTGACTGAGTGGCTGTGTTGTTCTTGGGTGGGAGTGGTTCTGGTGCTGTAGGGTGGGAGGGTCTCAGGAGGTCTTGGGTGGGAGAGGTTCTGGTGCTGTGGGGTGGGAGGGTCTCAGGTGGTCTTGGGTGGGAGGGGCTCTGGTAGAGTGTAGCGCCACCTTTGGTCTGAATTGCTGGTTTTTAAGAGACAAATATTTATAGTATTTCTGTGTACTTAATGGTAGTGTCTTATTTAATAGTATTTGTACTATAGTATTATTGTGTACTGGACAGCCGTGTAGTACTCAATAGGCTTTGTATTGTAGCTTTACGGTGTACTTGAAAGTAGCGTAGTAATTAATAGTATTGTATTATTGTATTACTGCGTGCGCCACAGTAGTGTACTACTTTATAGTATTTGTATTATAGTATTACTGCATACTTGACAGTAAAATAGTAATTAATAGTATTTGTATGATACCATTACTGTGTACTTGACAGTAGTCTAGTGGTTCAGGAAGGATCCAGGTTTATTTTCCAGTTGAACTGGAGCCTTGAATTTAAGTTTCCCACCCCTTTCCCCTACCCACAGGTTCTACCCCTAGGACCTACCCTTAAGCACCCTCAAGGCCCTAAAGCCCTCCACTTTATTTACTACCTCTAGGCCCACCTCCTTACTTCTAGGTCCTACCTCTAGTTCCACCCCTTTGCCCCTACCCCTTGCTCCTCCGTTTACAAAACCAAAGCTTGTATTTCCTGTGTAACTCTCCTTATCCGTTGTGTTTTCTGAACCAGTTACATTGCAAACCAAATGGGTCTGGAGAACATCAGCGACACGAACCTGGTGTACTACAGAGAACTGAGGAACCTGTAAGTATCTGATCCTGACCCTGTTCCTAACCCTGGAAACAACTGACCCTAACCCTAACTACCCTAATCCTAACCCTAACTAGTGTAATTTTAACCACACTACTCTAATCATCTAACCCCAGCTACCCTGACACTAACCACCATAATCCTAACTACCCTAACCATATCTACCCTAACTCTAATTTAACCCTAACTACCCTGACCATAACCTATCTACCCTAACCCTAACTACCCTAATCCTAACCACCCTAACCATAACTACCCTATTCCTAACTTTTCCAACTACTCTATTCCTAACCACCCTAACTCTAACTACCCTCACCCTAACCTAACTACCTTAAACCTAACCCTAACTACCCTATTCCAAACTTTTCCAACTACTCTATTCCTAACCACCCTAACCTGAACTCCCTTAACCACTGGAACCCTAACCCCCTAAACTTTAAGTATCCCAACCCTAACTACCCTAATCCTAACCCTAACCACCCCAAACCTAACCACCCTAATCTTAACCACACTAACTCTAACCAGCCAACCCCAACTACCACCCTAACCTTACCTTACTATCTTAACACTAGCTGCCCTAACCATATCTACCCTAACTCTAACCATATTAGCCCTGACTACCCTAACTACTCTAACCACCCTAACCATAACTATCGAATCCTAACCAACCTAAACCTAACTACCCTTTAGGCTATAGGTGGTTAAGGTAGTTAGAGTCGTTAAGGTTAGGATGGTTAGGAGTAGGGTAGTTAGGGTGGTTAGATTAGGGTTAAAGTAGTTAGGTTAGGGTTATGATGGTTTGCGTGGTTAGATTTAGGGTGAGTAGAGTTTGGGAGGATAGATTAGGGTACTTAGAGTTAGGGTGGTTAGGCTTAGAGTGGTTAGAATTATGGTAGTTTATCGTTAGGGTAGTTTGGGTGGTTAGGGGTTTGGTTAGTTAGGGTAGTTAGTCTTAGAGTGGTTTGAGTTAGGGTAGTTAGGGTTAGGATTAGGATAGTTGGGCTATCCTAAACCTAAACTAATCCTAATAGTCAGGGTAGTAATGATTTGGGTGGTTAGGGTTGGGGTAGTTAGGGCTAGGGTAGTCATTATATTTTTGCTTTATTCTGAAAATATTTGGACTTTCTGTTGTAGTGACATGTTTGTGTTTCCCTGATGTGGCACTAATATGCCATCATACATTTATTTTGGAATGAATGTTTGTCTCCACACTGTGAGCATCTGACTACTAAACTGTCATTTGCTGTAGTATTATTAATATTCCTGTTTATATATATATATATATATATATATATATATATATATATATATATATATATATATATATATATATATATATATATACATATATATAGTGGTACCAGTTGTGATCGGAGCACTAGGGGCAGTGACCCCCAAGCTGGGAGAATGGCTCCAGCAGATACCAGGAACAACATCAGAGATCTGTGTCCAAAAGAGCGCATTGGTAGGAACAGCTAAGATCCTGCACAGAACCCTCAGGCTCCCAGACCTCTGGTAGAGGACCCGAGTCTGAAGGAGACACCGCCCACGTGGGGCGAGAGGAACTTTTTTAAAAAAAAATATATATATATATATATATATATATATATATGTGTGTGTGTGTATATGCTGTTGTGTAAAGAACATGTGTTTGGGTTAAAAGTGTGCTGGCTTCAGTGACAGAACAGTCCAGTTCAACTTAACAGCATTTTTAAGGTTTGGAACCAGATTCATAAAGGAGGGTTTGTTTACAACTGAACTGGACTGACCTTTGACCTATGACCTTAACCATGACACGGGATAACCCCCTGAGGCTCTTCCAAATCAATGCTATTGTTTTGAAGACCGCTGTTAGTTTGTACCAGGACTGATATTCATACTGGATTAGTCTGGACCAGGACTGATATTCAGACTGGATTAGTCTGGATCAGGACTGATATTCAGACTGGATTAGTCTGGACCAGGACTGGCATTCAGACTGGATTAGTCTGTACCAGGACTGATATTCATACTGGATTAGTCTGGACCAGGACTGATATTCAGACTGGATTAGTCTGGACCAGGACTGATATTCAGACTGGATTAGTCTGGACCAGGACTGATATTCAGACTGGATTAGTCTGGACCAGGACTGGCATTCATGGATTAGTCTGGACCATTATTTAACAATGAAATTCTGATTAATATTTCCAACCAATTAAATTATTGACGGTTTCACCTTTTTTAAACTTTTGGAAATCATGAAATGGAAAACAATCACTGTATTACATTAATAAGGAAGTAATAAAACTATAGTTATCTGTTATTCTCTTTTAAAAGCATCCCTTATGTCAGTAAAAACCATCAAACTGTTAATTTAGCATTGAAATACACATTACATAAAAATTCTAAACAGACCAAAAACAACCAAAAGTAACACTTTTGTGAACTTTAATCTCATTTGACATTAAACAGAAAGTTTTGCTATTGCTTTTAAATAGAAAACATCCACTCACAATTAGTTTTAGCTTATCGTAATATTAGCAAGTCACTAGTACATTAGCATATACAGTGAGCCATGAAGTGAGTGGGCTAAGGAAATGGCCCAAACAATAGACACATGAGGTCTGCACAGGACATTTATTTCCAGTCCCGCTCCTGCAAAGAATTATGATTTTCAGTCCTGCCATATTTTGTTCCACTGATTCAGGTGTGAGTGCAAATGTGACATACAAATGTGACTGCTTGCTTGCCCAGTGTCCTTCTGATTGAGGCTCAGCCCATGGACAGTGTGAGGCCAGTAACAGCCCCTGTCGGGCGGGCGTTCGGTATTCTTCTTTGGGAATGCAGCAGTGGGTGTAAACTCTCTAATGGACACAGGCACAGCCTCTGTAAGTCCTGTTCCATCAGCCAATCATAAGGTCATTATCACCCAATGTGATGATGAAAACAGGAAGTAAAGTTAGACACAGAGGATCGCACTGATTGGTTGTTCAGAGTATTAGTCCTGCTTTCCAAACATCAGATGGACATGCAGTAGTTAGTTGTTTTGTGGTCAGAGTGAGTGGGAAAATGGCGTGTTAATTTTCTGACATATGTTGTATATCCTGTGGTGCTCAGAATATTAGCATGTTTCCAATGTTTCCAATCCAGGCTTAAGTCAGATATTTCAACTCTGTTTTCTTTTTTATGCCTCTCAGGATGGTCACACTTTAAAATACTTTATTGCATCTCATCACTGAGATATGAAATATTTGATTTTATTATTTTTTCCCCTTTTATAATAATAATAATAATAATAATAATAATAATAATAATAATAATAATAATAATAATAATAATAATAATAATAATAATAATAATAATAGTTATTTTAAACCTGTCATTTCTCTAAAAACATAGTCCAGTATTTATTTAGAAATTGAAGTGAAGGTGTCTGCAACAGTAGAGCTTAGACTACTAACAGGTCATTGTTTTCAAAAAAGAATGCAACTAAATTGTGAATAATCCCCTTTTAACTGTACAATGTTAGTCTGGCTCCTTTTGATGCTAAAGCTAATTAGCATTCCCAAAGGAGACTTCATACTGTGTATGAGGCTCAGTTTGGTTTAATACTGACTTTATTATGGGTTTGATTAAACCACATTTCGATGCTGGGGTGAAAGAGAGGCAAGGGGGAGACAGGGGAGGGAGGGTTGCAGGGGAGAAATGTTTCAATAACCCTCAAAAGACAATATCAACATTGCAAACAATACCAAACCATGATCGTAACAACAATAACAACAACCAGATATGGGATTTTATTTTTAGGAAAATAAATCAGATTTATCACTGATAAAAGTCAGATTGATTTTCATAATATATTATTAATATGATAATGATGCTAATGATTAATGATTAATGATTAATTTCACATTTCTGAGTGGACAAAAAAATGAGGAGGGAATAATACAGAGTTCAGGAACTTATAATCCACAATCATGATTACAGGCCTGCGTACAATGACAATAAATATTATTCTATTCTATTCTATTCTATTCTATTCTCTTCTATTCTATTCTATTCTATTCTAAAGTTCACAAAAGTATTAACAAGCACTTTTGGTTGTTTTTGTTCTATTTGTGGTTATATGTTTCTTGTTAATTTAATTAATGCTAAATGAACACTGTGATGGTTGTTACTGACATAAGGAAAGACTTTACAAGACAACAATGGATGCTATATTTCCCTAAAAAATGTTTAAAGTTTAAACAGTCAGTAATTTAATTGATTGGACATAGTAATCATAATTTCGTGGTTAAATAATGTACACTAATATAAAGAGAAATTTATGTATTTGTTTTACATGGGTTAAAAATAAATTCATGTGTAATGGGGGACATTTAAGGTAAAAATCATGACTGTAAAATGTTACTGTAACTGTTACTATGATAATATTATTTAAATAAAGAAAATAAAAGTTAATCTATAGCCAGGAGAAGGGTGTGTATCATTATTAGCTCATATTCATTGAACCTCACGGTCACACAGTTCATCCATTCATTCAGTTATTATATTTGAGCAGTTCATTTAAAACAGTACAGAACAAAATGAATAAAACAAAGAACAACTTAAAAGTCACCACTTTAAATGGAGTAGAAAAACCCTACCCCTCACGTTCCTATAGAATTAATTTACATCAGTCATTTCAACGTCGACCATACGTTTGCTTTAAACCACACCTCCTACATTATTGCAGGGCGTCTGGTTCTGCAGCATTTGCATGTTTTGTTTTATTTTTGACATACAAATTATATTAAAGATAAAAACAAAACACAGAATGAAGAGCTTCCTACCACATTTTTATACATATTTTGTTTATTTTATTATTCAATTTTTTTGGTCAGTAAGGGATATTAAAGGTTTCTTAAAATGTGATCAGTTTCTTTGTGCAGAAGGAGACTTGTAGAACCTTTTGAATTGGACCAAATTATCACCAGTTTTGATTTCATCATTGAAGGAGTTCCACGAGTTTACACCTTTACTCCTGGAGATACAAATACTTTTTAAATTTGTGTGGGAATACCGGGTTTTAAAGTTATTGTTTTTTTCAAATCATACTTTCCTTCTCTAGTGCAGAACATTCTTTGTATTTTTGCTGGGAGCATTTTCTTCTTTACTTTAAACATTAGCTGAATTAGAATTTTAAAAGTTCCCTAAGCTTCAACATTTTTGTTTGAAGAAACTGGGTGTTTGTATTCAACTAAATTGACAATTCTCACTGCTCCTTTTAGGTATTTTATATAATGCTTCGACATGGGGGCACAGTGGTGCAGTGGTTAGCACTCGTGCCTCACAGCAAGACGGACCTTGGTTCTATTCCCACACCAGACCTTTCTGTGGGGAGTTTACATGTTCTCCTCGTGTCTGTGTGGGTTTTCTCCAGGTACTCCAGTTTCCTCCCACCATCCAAACACATGCACTGATAGGTTAATTGGTTAATCTAAAATTGTCCATAGGTGTGAATGTAAGAGTGATTGTTTGTCTATATATGTTCAGCCCTGAGATGAACTGACGACTCATAGAGGGTGTACCCCCGCCTTCACCCACTGTAGCTGGATTAGGCCCCCACAGACCCCCGTGACCCTAGTGAGGATAAAGTGGGTTCAGATGACGATAAGATAATGCTTTGATATTACTTTTATATGATTTTCCTGAGACCTAACACAATAGGTGTAGTGAGGTAAAATAAGGTAAAGTAAAGCTTTCTTATCAAGAATATGTTGAGTTATTCATCAAAGCCACAATATTTGCTACTTCAATCTTGATATTTGTAATGTGTGGCTTCCAGGACACTTTGTGATTGACAGTTACACCCATTTCTACATTGTCAATCTTACTTGCTTGCTTCTTAATTTGTACTTGCTTGTTTACATCACATCACCAAAGAATATAATTTTAGTTTTATGGAATTCAGTGATCATTTATTTCTAGCAAACCAGTTTTGCAACTCACACAATTCATTGGAGACCTCACTCACAAGTTCCTCAATGTTTTCATCTGAGTACAGAATTGTTGTGTCATCTGGAAATAAGACAAACCTAAGTTTTTCAGATGCTAAATAAATGTCGTCTATGTACAAAAGTTTTGGACCCAGAATAGATCCCTGTGGGACTCCACATACAACCCTACCACTCTTAGATCTGTGCTGTCCCTACTGATAGTTTATGTGACTTTGTGACGTGGATTAATTTAATGTGGCATATTCATCCTGCTGAAGCCAGCTTTCAGTCGGAGCTAAAATATCAATCTTATGATCACTAATTAGGTCATTTATTAATAGAGATTTGTAAGAGAGTGACCTAATATTGAACAGTCCACATTGAATGAAATTGTTAGGTGTTCTTTTAATCTGATTACTACCTGTAACTATTTTTCTTGTATTATTTGGTCTCACTCATATGTTTTATAATATTAGTTTTATTATTAACTACATGGGGGATAGACACAGTTTTTATATCTTTTACCACATACTGGATTTGTGACAGCTCAGGGTGAAGTTTGTGATGCACAGAGAAGTGTTTTACTCTACGACTCTGCGCCTGGGCCCTCACTCTGAATTGTCATTTTGACAGGCTAAATTTAGCAGCCACATTGAGCGCTAAAAGAGAGGCACCTTCCCAAGTGGGATGTATGCCATCTCAACGAATGAGCCTAGCCTTTCCTCAAAACACACGTCAATTATCAATGAAAGCTACATAGTTTTCTGGGGACCATCTAGACAACCACCGGTTAAATGATGAGAACCTAGAGCACATCTCATCACTGGCCAAATTAGGCAGGGGTCCAGAGAATGCTACGGTGTCAGACATTGATCTAGCAAGTTTACACACTGACACATGAGAACCTCGGACTGTCTCCATCTGACATTATTACCACCAGCGTGGATCATGATACGGCTAAGCCAAGCGCTGATCTACTGTAAAAGCCTACGGTTACCTTCGATGTCACCGACTGGCCCCTGGGTAACACCTGACAGACACCGCTGGGTGCTTAACATCTATGACTATAGAGCTTCCAATGATAAGAGTGTCTGGTTCAGTGGGTGCGGATCTGACCTATTACAGACATGAAGGTCTTGATGCACTATGTTTTTGCGTTTAGCCCCACACTCCCCCCGTACTGTCAAATGTCTGTCCCTGATCTCTCCTGGCTGCACAGGACTCACTGGGGGTCTAACCACACTAGCATTCTTGCTGCTATTAGCACGACCTGTGGTCCCTGCTGCTACCTGACTATAGCTTGGCCTCCAACCTTGACACTAAACTAGACTTCCTACAGGTACTGCTATCCTCAGTAAAGGAGGTAGGCGACTCAATGTACATACAGCACACTGAGCAGAAAATACAAGAAGATAGGGCTAGCAGAGGGCTAGCCATGGCTAAGGAAAGCTAGACTAGTAGAGGTAGAGAGGAAAGTTGTTTTTAACCCATGAACAAACTTTGTAGCCAAGGACGGATTTTTTCCCTTCGCTCTGGGTGAATATGAAGCCCACAAAGTCTAATTTAAACCAGTTTTTGAGTGCTATAAATACTAAATTGTGGATTAAAAGGAACTGAAGAACACTAGAAAAGAGCGACTAGCAACAACGCTAGTCATTAAGTAAATACACTCACGGGATGTTGTGACGCACTGATTTTAGTTCAGGTTCCACATACAGACCAATATGATCTCAAGTCAAATAATATAAAAAGCCCCAAAAAATAATAAATCCATATTTTCTTCTGGGATTGATGTGAAAATCATTTTACATTATGCTGATAATGACCACTTCAAATTTATATTTTTGTTTTAGTTAAAAAAAAACACATGAAAATGTGGAAATATTTACAAACTACAATGAAACAATAAAATTTGAAAAAAAATTTTTTTGCTTCTTCAGATAAAAATTATATGTTAAAGCAAAAGATTGTTAAAGTTGCATTTATTTTTCCAAGGGAAACAAGTTTTTTTCTGGTTATTCCTATCTTTTTTGTTTGTATAGTTTGTAAAAGAAAATATTTTCATAATTTAATGGGGGTGTTTTGCACTAAATCAAAGACAAAGGTTTGGAGTTATTATTTACATGCTATTCTATTATTTTACTGGTTCGATCACTGGAAATCAAATCAGACTGAACGTGGCCCCTGAAAGAAAATGAGTTTGAGATTCCTGCTTTAATGGTTGAACTTCACATGTTAACTTTAAACTGTTTCACTGATGTAGTTTAATACAATGTTTACCTGAGTCCAATATGTGAAGGCTTTAGGAAACTGTTGACCACCAGACACACACTTTACACACACAAACTGTATCTGCTTAAGACCCCCACCAAGATACAAACAGCCTTACTTCCTCTGTTCAAAACCAATGTAGACCATGTGACCTGTAGACCATGTGACCCTCAGACCAGTGTTACTTACAGGTGTTGTAGTTAATGGTGTCTTGTCTCATGGATGTGGATTGTTGTGTGCTCTTCCTCCTGCAGAACCATCACTTCCTGTAAACTGAGGACTATCTCTGCCAACGCCTTCCAGTTCAATCTGAAGCTTCAGTATGTGTAAGTCTACCCACCCTCTGACCTTTGACCTGGGTTTTGGTCATCACACACACTGGAATGCAATCACTCCCTGCCCAGGACAAATACCTTTAACCCTTAAACTTCTACCATTAACGCTTAAAGACACAAACATCCTCCTTTGATAAAACCATTAAACATCCACCTTTAACCCTTAAAGACCATTAAACATCCACCTTTAACCCTTAAAGACCCTTAAACATCCACCTTTAACCCTTAAAGACCCTTAAACATCCACCTTTAACCCTTAAAAACCCTTAAACATCCACCTTTAACCCTAAAAGACCCAAATCTCCACCATTAACCCTTAAACATCCACCCCTTACCCTTAAAGACTCAAACATCCACCTTGAACCCTTAAAGACCCTTAAACACCCACCTTTAACCCTTAAAGACCCAAATGTCCACCTTTAATCCTTAAAGACCCTTAAACACCCACCTTTAACCTTTAAAGACCCCAAAATCCACATTCAACCCTTAAAGATCCTTAAAAATCCACCTTTAATCCTTAAAGACCATTAAATGTCCGCTTTTAACCATTAAAGACCCTTAAAAATCCACCTTTAACCCTTAAAATTCCCTCTTTAATCCTTACAACCCCTTAATCAGTCACCTTTAACCTCTATTGATGAAAAATGTTTAATTCTACAACAAGCAGAGAAACGAGCGACTCAAAAAAAGTCTGTTAAAACCGTCCCCCATCACAGTGATGGGCATTAGCATCTACAAGAGAAGATGGTGCCACAGTTTGTGCACAAACTTGAAAAAAACAGTGGAACAAAGTGGTTCATGTGCTCTCTGTGGAAATAAAGCATGTTTTTTTCCCCTGCACATTTTCAAAACAAGCAACAGCACAAAACCTAGCTGGATGCTACTCTGGGATGGTAAACACACACAGAGTGACAGAGGAGGGGGGAGTGTTCCTTCACGCATTCATTCTCTGAGCCAATCAGAGACGGCTCATTACCGCGTCATGGACATGTATGTGGAAGTACCGGTAAACTCTGCTGTTCCACCTGAAGTCAATTTTTCTACCCTCCAAAAACAGCTGGAAACAATGCAAGTTTTTTTTAATACAACCAACACAATGCATTCAATAACAGTGTAGAACAGCAATACATCATGAAATTTTTTACGTATCTTGATGGACAGACAGACATAGAGACAAACAAACTCTGGCAAAAACATAACCTCCAGGTAATAAACACAAACATTTGATTTTCTACATTAATAAGAGTATTACAATGAATTTCAATGACACAAAAATGTGTGATTAAAGTATGATTGTTTGTAAGTTAACTATTGCATTTATGCGATTAATTGTGATTAAATTATATATATATATATATATATATATATATATATATATATATATATATATATATATATATATATATATATACTAGTTACTATATATATACTTCATGAAAAAACCATGTCATATTCCATTAATGATGGATTTATTGAACAATTGGAAAGAGTTCAGTGAAATTTTTGGAGTTGAACTAAATAAATTCTGCAGAGAAACCCAAAAAATAAATGGTGGTAAAACACACACAGTTCAGCTTGAGGTTGCAAGCATGTGTTTTAGTCTGTAACCGTGTACATGCTACTTTTAATATTTTAGGGCAGGGGTCACCAATCTTGGTCCTTGAGGTCTGCTATCCTGCTGGTTACTCTGCCAACAAATTGGTGGAGGTATGTTTTTCGCTGGCGTTTTGGATGGATTTGGCAAACATTTTCAGCAACCTTGATTCTGCAACAAGGAACAACTAACATTTTAGTGGTGATCGGTGGAGGTGTGTGTGTGTGTGGGGGCATGTGTGATTTGTAGCAAGATAACTCAAAAAGTTATGGTCAGATTTGGCTGAAATGTTCAGGAAATGTTCGTTGTGGCACAAGGAACAAGTGATAAAAGTTTGGTGGGGTGGGCCTTGGTGGGGTCTTTTGTAGTTTTAGATATATCCCTCCTTACACAGTTGATTCCAGTATCATCTAGCTCTGCAGAAGCCTGATAAGGACTGTCAGGTGTGGTGAAAGAGGGAAAATATGCAGGATAGCATCTCTCTAGGACCAGTCGGCCTTGGCATTTCTAGTTTGTTTTTCTAGTTTGTTTGTTTGTTGATTTGTGGGTCCTCTTTCGGGACCCTCTACTTATTACTATGTAAGTGTGATATAATTTAGAACTTTAGAAGAGGTCTAAAAGTAGCATTTCATGTCAGTGAAAAAACATGCCCTAATCACTTGCACACTAACACAATTTGGCTCAAAATGGCAAAATCTAAATTTCTTAATGTGGGATTTTGTTGTCAACTATATGTATGTACTACCAATCATCTAAAAAATTAGCTAAACTTATTTTTACTCTGGATAATCCCTTTAAGGGACTGGTTAAATCTTGTCCTCTGGTTTTTGTAAATCTGTGGGTGGATATAAGGCTCCTTTTAAAATAAAACTATTCGGCTGTGTGGATCAACCAGGGATCCATGGTTTCACCCATGAATATGCTTTCATTTTGTCACTTCCGTGTCCGCTACCCACCCGTCCTTTAACTTTACCTCTGCCCCTATCTCCAAGATAAACCTATGGTTGGAAGTTACTTTTAACATATATACATTTCTTTAAAATAGAAGATATGATAATGTTAAGCCACTTGGCTACAGGTATAGAGGTCAGAATTAGAGACTGGTAGCTGGACCTTAGGAAACTGATTCACGGGCATAAATCCAGGCCACTGGACCGCTCGTAGTCAGTTTTACCGATTCAGGCTCCATGGACCAATTCACTTGGAATCGACCTATAACCAATTCAAATCGGTTTATCTTTACACCCCAATATACATATATATATGTATATATATATATATATATATATGTGTGTGTGTGTGTCGTGTAACATAGCCAGAACACAAGATTCTGACCAATGTTGCTTGCAGCTTTAATTATTATTATTATTATTACTATTATTATCATTATTATTAGCATTATTATTAGCATTATTATTATTAGCATTATTATTATTATTCATCTGAATCATCTCATCAGTCAGTTCCTCCACAGACCCTCCTCCCCCTCTCCTCCCCTATCACCACCATCTTGTCCACATGGTTTCACAGAATGTATGCCACATGTCTGCTAATCTGATCTGGGTGTGTGTGTATGGGTGTGATGTGTGTGCGTGTGTGTGTGGTGGGGGGCTGTAGAAACTGGAGAAGACATCCAGCAGTCACCTTTTACTCGCTCACTTTGGCGGATTATCGACAGCTGATGCATAATAAATACACTCCACTGAGGGTCCATTATCACTGATCAATATGTGACGTGGTGGGAGGGGCTGGGTGGGACAAAAGGAGGGGATGGGTAGAGCAGGGGGAGAGGCTTCAGGGTGAAAAACGTGTGTGTGTGTGTGCTGATCTGCTTTGAATGAAGTTCAATGTTTGCTCATTGACTGCTCTGGCTCCGCCCCCTCCTACTCTGGTGCTGCCCCCTCATCCTCAGAGCTGGGCATGGCTCCGCCCATTCTTCCTCTGGTCTGGGTAGTGGCTCTGCCCCCTTCTTGAGCCCATGTGGCCCTCAGTGTCGGGGCAGGAAAACAAAGACTTGAACTCTTGGCCCCCCCACACAGTAAATGTGTAGTGGACTCCCCAGGGTGGGTTTGGGTGGTCTTCTAGGGGGGGTCTATTTACAGCCTGGGTCTGGTCTGATGTTCATCTGAGAACCTCTGGGGGGTGTCACTGTACTGACAGGATGGCTAACAGTTATCCAGATCCCTCGAACAGTTATTACTTCTGATATATGATAATTTAAGTCAGGTTTATCTCTAACCCTAGAACAGTTATTACCTTTGATGTATGACTACTAGTGCAGAGCCCATAGAAAATGTGAGATTGTTTGCTACTAATGTGTTGTGGAAGGGGGTGAAATGAGTTGAAAGGAGCAGAAAGAAAGACTGCAATTTCTACTTTCAGACTTGAATGGACATTGCCCAGGAAACTGGGCACTGTGCGTCTGCTTACTAAACTACAGCTAACAACAAACAAACCAAAAATGAATGAATCAGGATCAGTGTGGAAGATATGTGGTTCCCATTTCTCACCATTTGTGGACTGTGGGTGAGAAAGTCTTTGATCCATGAGAATACAGTTCAGGCATATATAGTCCAAGGTTGTGGAGATTTTGTGTCAGCTTGTCCGGGATGACAGTATTGAACACTGATCAGAAGTCCACAAACAACATCCTAATGTCTGTGTTAGGATGCTCTAGGTGAGTCAGGGCCATTTGCAGAACCAGGGAGACTGTGTCCTCTGTCAATCAGCTCTCTCTGTAGACAAACAGATGCATGTCCACACTAGCAGGGATGACGTCTTTGATTTGGCCTAAGATAATTCTCTGAAAGCACTTCATAATTATGGGTGTCAAAGCAACAGGGCAGTGGTCATTTAGGAAAGTGACAGTCGATTTTTTTAGGCGCAGGCACAATGATGGAGGACTTGAAGCACACTGAAACTGAAGCAACCTTGAGGGACAGGTTGAAAATGTCAAGAAAGCCTTTAGCCAGCTGATGCCTACACTGTTTCAGGACTCAACCTGACATCCTATCTGGTCCTGCAGCCTTTTCGGTGTTAATCCACCTGAGGGTGGATCTCACCTGGTATTGCTGCAGGACGAGGGGCTGGGGCTGCTCCCCCAGGTGTATCAAAGCATGCAAAGAAACTGTTCAAGGTGTCAGGCAGGGTTGGGGTCATTACTGATAGGCTGGTTGCTGTTCCTGTAGTCAGTGCTGGTCGTAATGCCTCTCCACATTTGAAGGTTGAATGTGAACCAGACATTCCGTCTGTGAATTCAGTAAATTATGGACCTACCTTAACTTGTGCAAATGCACTGTAATAATACCCTCAATCACCACCGGACTGGCTGTGGCTGTAACAATGACAACAATGTCAATTAATTCCTGAGGGGACTGAAGTTGTTAGCAGGTGTGTAGCACAGTTGTGATGTTGTCATAGAGACCACGGTGCAAAATGAGTTGCAGCTGTAGCCAAATCAGGGGGCAGGACTTAGGCAATGTGCACAGCAATGCTCAGAGCGGCAAAGTCAGAAAGAGAAATTAATTTAGTTTAATATCTTTGTTGTTGTGTGTCGTAATGGCATGAAACCTTGCACTGCAATTTGCCATAGTACTGGAAAGTCAACCTCCAAATTTTGGATCATTTGGTGGAGTTGTGCAGTTGTTTGCATTCCACAGACAAATAGGACACACTACAGACATAGATTTGTTGAATTATAGATAGATATAAGTCAGGTTTCTCTAGAACCCTAGAACAGTTATTACTTCTGATACATGATTATATAAGTCAATTTTAACTCTAACCCTAGAACAGTTATTGGCAGCATGGTTGCTGAGCGGGTAGCGCTCGTGCCTCACAGCAAGAAGACCCAGGTTCGATTCCTGGACCATGCGGGCCTTTCTGTGTGGAGTTTGCATGTTTCTCCCGCTGTGTCTGGATGGGTTTCCTCCGGGTGCTCCTGTTCTCCCATCGCCCAAAAAGATGTTTGTTGGGGTAAAATCCTCCAGCCAAGTGACTCTTACCATTAGCCTGGCTCTACAGTGGGAGATGGGTCCCCAGGGGCTGTGCATGGCTTCCCACTGCTCCCGACAGGTTACCACAGTGGCATCACTGATGGGATAAATGCAGAGAAATAATTTCATTGTACAGTGTTTAATGACAAATACAATACTTTACCTTTATTACTTCTGATATAGGATCATATAAGTCAGGTTTAACTCTAACACTAGAACAGTTATTACAATAGAATAATCTTTATTATCAGTAACCTTTACACGTATGTTAACATGTATTATACACACTGAAATGTGTGTTCTGCATTTAACCCATCACTAGCAACTAGTATTTTCTGCTCAGTGTGCTGTATGTACAGCGAGTCCCCTGCCTCCTTTACTGGGGATAGAAGTAGCTGTTGGAAGTGTAGTTTAGTATCAGGGTTGGAGGCCAGGGTCTCTGAGTTAGAAGCACGGCTCTGCAGCTTGGAGGCTAATGCTAGGCCTAGCTATAGCGAGGTAGCTGCAGGGACTGCAGGCCGTGCTAACAGCAATAGGAGCGTGGCTAGCCCCTCAGCGTCCCCCGTGCAGCCCGGGGATTTGAGAGACTGCTTTGTGACAGTACGGGGGAAGTGTGGTGCTAGTCGCACAAATGCTAGTCGCACAAATGTAGCGCACCAGGAGCTTCGCGTCTCTAGCAGACCCCATGGCAGAACACCGGCCAAACCAGACACTCTCCTCATTGGCAGTTCTGTTCTTAGAGACGTGAAGCACCCATCGGTGTCTGTCAGGTGTTATCCAGGGGCCAGAGTCGGTGACATTGAAGGAAACCTTAGGCTTTTACAGCAGAGCAGGGCTAGCTTCCGCCGCATCGTGATCCACGCTGGTGGTAACGATGTCCAATGGAAACAATCAGAGGTTCTTAAACTGAACGTAGCATCGGTGTGTAAACTTGCTAAATCGATGTGTTAACACCGTAGCATTCTCTGGACCCCTGCCCAATTTGGCCAGTGATGAGATGTACTCTAGGTTCTCATCATTTAACCGCTGGTTGTCTAGATGGTGCTCAGAAAACGATGTTGTTTTTATAGATAATTGGCGTGCATTCTGGGGAAAGCCTGGGCTCATTCGCAGAGATTGCATTCATCCCACTTGGGAAGGTGCTTCTCTCTTAGCACAAAATGTGGCTACCAAACTTAGCCTGTCAAAATGACAATCCAGAGTGCGGGCCCAGGCGCAGAGTCATAGAGTAAAACACTTCTCTGTGCATCAACTTCACTCTGAGTTGTCACAAACCCACCTTGTAGCAAATAATAGAAAGACTGTGTCTATTCCCTGTGTAGTTAATAATAAACCCTGTACAGTTAATAATAAACCT
Organism: Siphamia tubifer; assembly: GCA_020466265.1. Taxonomy (NCBI): domain Eukaryota; kingdom Metazoa; phylum Chordata; class Actinopteri; order Kurtiformes; family Apogonidae; genus Siphamia; species Siphamia tubifer. Next base: position 9,213,324 of record CM035798.1, on the reverse strand, counting down.
AATATTAAAAAACCTATAGGAGTGAGATCAAATAATTTAATAAAAATAGTTTTAAGTAATAATCAGATTAAAAGAACACCTAACAATTTTATCCAATGTGGATTGATCAATATTAGATCTATTTCTTCCAAATCTTTGTTAATAAACGATCTAATTAGTGATCATAAAATTGATATTTTAGCTCTGACTGAAACCTGGCTGCAGCAGGATGAATATGTCGCATTAAATGAATCCACGCCACCAACACATGTGAACTATCACACAGCCAGAACCAGTGGCCGTGGTGGAGGAGTTGCAGTAATATCCCACTCCAGTTTAGGTCTTAGCCCTAAAATTAATCATAAAACTAATCCCACTTACCACTCCTTTGAAAGTCTAGTTTCATCCATTACTTTCCCCAACTGCAGAAACCAAAAACCAGTCCTTTTTGTCATAGTCTACCGCCCTCCTGGCCCTTATTCACAGTTTTTATTAGAAGTCTCTGACTTTCTATCCAGTGTAGTGTTGAACTCGGATAGGATTATAATAGTTGGTGATTTTAACATACATGTTGATAACAACACTGACTCTCTTAGTAATGCATTTAGTGTCCTACTAGACGGATTAGGCTTTATCCAAAATGTTAATAAACCAACCCACATTCACAGACATACTCTCGATCTGATCTTAACACTTGGTGTTGAAATTAATGACCTCATCGTTTTTCCCCATAATCCCATACTCTCAGATCACTTTTTAATGACCTTCCAGGTTTTGTTTGAGGATATTTCTACCTCAGTGATTAAAACGCAAATGAAAAGGATACTATGTGACCATGCTGTCTCTAAGTACAAAGAGTTAATTCAGTCACTAATTGTGCCTGTGTCATGTGATTATGTAAAGGACACATTTAGTCCCAGTATAAGTGATGAGTTAGTCGATAGTACCATGCTCACACTACAAACTACATTAGATAAGTTAAAAACTACTAAGATTAGATTAACCTCCCCATGGTACAACGCTGACACTCGCACCATTAAACAAGCAACACGTAAATTAGAGAGGCAATGGAGGTGATCCAACTCAGAAGATTCTCTCAATGCCTGGAAAAATAGCTTAATAAAGTATAAGCAAGCTCTGCGTACAGCCAAAACTAGATATTACTCATCCATAATAGAAGGAAACAAGAATAATCCTAGATTCCTGTTCAGTACTGTAGCCAAACTGACAAACAGCCACACCTCCGTGGAACCAGTTATTCCATCCACGCTCCGTTCTGATGATTTCCTGCAGTTCTTTAACAATAAAATATCAACTATTAGAGACAAAATAGACACATTTAGATCAGAAAAAGATACGCTTTCAAACCTAGGCCCTTTAATAAATCCCTCTGTAACACTAAATAATTTCACCACTGTAGACCAAACTGATGTCATATCTATTATCATGTCTTCCAAATCAGCCACCTGCCTCTTAGATCCAATTACAACAAAACTCTTTAAAGAGATTCTGCCCCTAATTATTAGCACTGTCCTAAATATAATTAACACTTCATTAATTACTGGATATGTGCCGCAGTCATTTAAATATGCTGTTATTAAACCAATTCTGTAAAAGCCTACCCTAGATCCTGACATTTTAGCCAATAATAGGCCTATATCCAATTTGCCCTTCCTGTCAAAGGTTTTAGAACGAGTAATAGTTAAACAGCTGTGCCAATTCCTGCAGGATAATAGTTTATTTGAACAGTTTCAGTCTGGCTTTCGTGCCCATCATAGCACTGAAACAGCGTTAGTTAAAGTTACTAATGACTTATTATTAGCCACTGACATCGGATTAATATCGGTCCTGGTGTTATTAGACCTTAGTGCAACCTTTGACACCATTGACCACAGTATCTTAGTGCACAGATTAGAATGTGATATAGGTATTAGAGGAGCAGCCCTCTGCTGGTTTAAATCATATTTGTGACCCGCCACCACGAAACCAGGCATAAGTCGCGCTGAGCCGTTCAGAGCTACAGCCAAATTTAGGCTGGAAGGTGATTTCTTATTTGTGTTTACACCTTATCAAAAAACGGTACCTTAACACCTCTATGTTCAGCTCCTGTGGTCATTACATTGAAATCCAATCAATAAAGGTGTTTATTGAGTCAATTATTTAAGCGGCGACAAAAGTTCAGGTATTGCTGAGCAAAGACAAAACCGACTTCCACCTCTTTTCGCCGAACAAACTGATCTCTGTTCCGTGCGTAAACATCCAAGTGTTCGGTACGAGGTAAAAGCCTATATTGAATGCTCTTGTCCAATGGCGTAAGCCAAATGATTATAATACGTTGCAATTCTGTCCTATTATTACAATATATAGAACTTCTGTGACATGTCCATCAGAGTGTCCTTTAACATCTGTGAATATTTTTTGTCAATCGGATACGAATTATTATGCATTGCTAAGGACTTTCTACCCCAAAACAATCCAAAACTTTAACGGACAATATCTAAAAATATGCAAATTGCATAATAGGTCCAACTGTGGATATTAAAATGACCATAACTTTGGTTCTACTTATGATAGAAACATAGTTTTTTCACCATCTTAAACCTTAGTTTCCACTCTACCAAGCTACACAGATAACTCAGTTTTGATTTCCAGACACTTATGCCTGGTTTCGTGGTGGTGAGTCACATTTATCTGATCGCTACCAATTTGTTCACGTCAATCAACAATCATCGCAGTCCTCCAGAGTTAATTATGGCGTGCCCCAAGGGTCAGTCCTTGGGCCTATTTTGTTTACACTATATATGCTCCCTTTAGGTAACATCATTAGAAATCATGGTATTAATTTTCATTGTTATGCAGATGACACACAGCTATATTTATCGATTAAACCTGATCAGACCAGGCAAATAGATAAACTAAGTACTTGTGTACAAGACATAAAAATTTGGATGAGTGCCAATTATCTTTTATTGAACCCTGAAAAAACTGAAGTCGTTATAATTGGTCCTAAAAATGCGAGAGACTCCCTACCTGACCACATAGTTACTCTGGACAACTTAAGTGTAACACCCAGTGCCACAGTTAAAAATTTAGGAGTTTTATTTGATCCAGATCTTTCATTCAAAATGCACATTAACCAAACTTGCAGAACAGCCTTCTTTCACCTGCGCAACATTATCCAAAATTAGGAATATTCTGTCTAAAACGACTGCAGAAAAATTAATTCATGCATTTGTTACATCACGATTAGATTATTGTAACTCCTTACTTGTAGCATGTCCTAAATATTCCTTAAAAAGCTTCAACTGGTTCAAAATGCAGCAGCAAGATTATTAACAGGATCAAATAGAAGAGAACACATCACCCCTGTGCTCCAAACCCTTCATTGGCTACCAGTTGAGTCTAAAATTGAATTTAAAATCCTCCTCCTTACATATAAAACCATTAATGGTATGGGCCCCTCTTATCTTAAAGATGATCTGGTTCCGTACCAACCCAATAGAACCCTTCGTTCTCAGAATGCAGGTTTATTGAAAGTTCCTAGGGTTTCTAAAAGTACAGTAGGAGCTAGAGCCTTTAGTTATCAGGCCCCTGTCTTATGGAATCAGCTTCCCTTTAATATTAAAGATGCCGACACAGTCTCTACATTTAAAATTAGGCTTAAAACATTCCTGTTCGAGAAAGCCTATGATCAGGTTAGTTAAAAAATTATGTGGTGTATGAGTCGCAGTTCAGTTTGGACTGCCCTAGGAGTTAGAATATTGGGGGAAGTACAGTACACTGAGTTCCTTCTTTCTCTCCCTCACACCTGTTTCTGTAACTTGTACAACCTATCTTTCATACCAAGTCTGTTCATGACTAGTCACCTGGTGTGTGTGTCCCCCCCCCCCACTGGGGGGAGTGGTGGCTCTCCTGACAGTGTCTGCACGGGAGCCATGGACGACAGGATCTGCAGTTTCTCGCCTGTGCCGACCTGTGACCCCGGACCACTGCCCCTGCCTGTCTGGACCAGCCCCCCTTCCTGCATCTATACATGGACGTTCATCTATAGTCTGTCCGTCCATGGGAGTGGATCTGTCCTTCAATGTGGTTCTCCTCGAGATTTCTTCTTTTTCCCACTGGGTTTTGAAGTTTTTTCTTGCCGAGAAGGAGGGTCTAAGGACAGGGGATGCTTGGGACTTTTTCGTGTATCTCTGTAGTTGATTGTGTTTTTGTAAAGCCCTTTGAGACGACTTTGTTGTGATTTAGGGCTTCATAAATAAAATTGAATTGAATTGAATTGAATTGAATTGAATAGGAGCAGTGGGCTGCCATATCAGGTGCCCGGGGAGCAGATGGAGGGGGGGTTAAGTGCAGTGCCTTGTTTAAGGGCACATCAGCCAACAACAACAAGAGCCGGGACGTGAACGGCCGAACCTTCAGTCAATGGATGACCCACTCTACCAACTGAGCCACAACCGCCCCAATACTTCTGATATATAATTATATACGTCAGGGTTTTAGAATCCTTCAGTCCATTAGACCAGGAAACTGGACTAGAAAGAGGGTAAGGGGGTTAGGGTCAGGATAAGGGTTAATCCAGGATTCTTCTGAAAACTTATGTGTAAACAGAGAGAGGGAAATGTGTTTCCTTAAACACCAGGTTCTGTGTAAACAGCCTAAAACAGTGAGTCTCCATCTTTTTAAACTTTTACACCATCACAAGTAAACCACTTATCACCCCCCCCCACACACACACACACACACACACACACACCCCACTGATCAGCACCAACATTTAGTCATGTGTTCCTTGTAGCAGTATCAACATTTTCTGAAAATTTCAGCCAATATATAACCTTTTGAGTTATTTTCCTACCAGACAAACAGATAAATGCCAGCAAAAACATAACTCCATCAATCATATCATATCAGTAGTATATTGACAACAGTATTGATCAGTATTTATTGGTGCTGGTCAATAACATCACTTCATGTACATGACACCTCATATGTGTTTGTTTATAATAATAATAATAATAATAACATATAATTTCTAATCATATCATAATGTTTATGTGACATGAATGATTAAATCTATTTTTTTTCTGTCATAGAAACCTGGCATCCAACGCTCTGGAAAACATCAGCTGGAAGGTCTTTCATTTTCTGCCTCTGCTCAATCTGTGAGTTCCATTAAACTAACCCTTAAATTAACCTTTAAACTAACCCTAACCCTGTGCTCAACCTGTGAGTCCCCTTAAACTAACCCTAACACTTCAGCTCGGGGTCAGGGTTAAAACAGGCTATAACTGGTTAAAAATGGGCTAAAGTGGTGTGTATTTCTACTGTTGCCCTGTTTACATGATTTTTTTTCGTGTTTAATTCCACATGAAGGTTAATTTGTCTTTAAGATGACCATGTAAACACCTAATTGCAGTAGAAAATGATAATTATGAATTAAACATAATTCCAAATGAAGTCACTGGTTTATTCCGATCTCAATTCTGAATTGAATAATTACTCTGCCATGTAAACAGTTAATTCCACTTTAACATTATTCCTGTCATTCTGCAAATGCTCCTGGTCTCAGTGTAATAATGCTAGGGCATTAACAGAAATGTCGACTAGTCGACACATCGACTCCCGTAGCATAAGTTGATTTAAATTTGGAGGAGTCTACAAGTCGGATGTTATTCTTTCTCTCCCTCTCTCTCTCTCAGTGTGTAAACAGTCAGACCTAAACATTATTGATGGATAAGTCAACTTGAAAAAAACTGAAGTCGTTAATGTCCTAAATGGCGCACAGGATTTGTGCTGCTGGCCCAGTATTAACAGGCTGATTCTTATGGTTGATTTGGTCGAGGTGCTGATTTGTACTCCTCACAAAAATGAATGCAAACATTGCATGTATTATCTGGTCTTCCATGTTGATATGGGAAATGAATGCAAAACAGGAAGTGGATGCCATTATTTCCTTCCAGTAGACATCCAGAGAGTAAGCAGCCATTCTGTCCAATCAGAACCCTCTGTACCTCCAGCTTTTAAAGCCCAATTAACTAGAGTGTAATACTCCCATTTCACAGGTAAACATTCATTCAGAATTAACATTTTCATGTAAATATGAAGGAAATAACTTTAATTACAAATTATTTTATTCTGAATAAATCAGAATTAAAAAAACATCACTAATGTGTGTGTGGTCATGTGTGACTGTTTGGGTCTAAACCCTGGAATGTGTTTTTCCCTTAGTGTGTTGAGGGAAAACCCCCTGCTGTGCTCCTGTGAACTGCACTGGCTACAGCAGTGGCAGCAACTTGGCCGTGGTGAACTAGACACTCAGATGGACTGTTGGATGGATGGTCAACTGGAAACACTGGGATCTATTGCTATTGACAACTGTAGTGAGTATTTGCAAATAATAATAATACTCAGGGGGTGAAAGTGGCCTAAAAGTCTTGCTGGAAGTGGACACACGCAAAAACAAACAAAAAAAATCCCGAAAGGGCATGTACCGCTGACAAAGGTGAAGCATCACCTAAGTCAAGATATGATCAGATCACTATCACTGTATGGTACATATACAATAAATTATAACCACAAACACATAGTAACTTCAACAAAGAAAGAAATGACACATTACTGATAAAATTATTAACAAAATTTTACACTGTATTGTACTATTGTACTTCCTCATTTCTTCGATCAGATGCTCTTTTCACTGGTCCATCTTCACACGTCTTTGACAATGATCTCATGTACACAAAACAAAACAAAACAGAAGGGAAACAGAAGTGCGTGTTGACCGGATGTAGAATAGACCAATCAGGGGCCTCTTCTCTGCGACACATTTTTGGGAGATGCGCACAACTCTCAGCTGTTTGCTGTCTGTGTAAATCATACAGTCTATGTTTGACACTGAACCGACAAGGCGCAGGCTTAACTGTGTCTGCCGCTTTCAGTGTGAAACACCTTCAGACGTTGTTTTATTGATTTAATGTGGGATTTTCATAGCTACCTTCTCCTCCTTGATTAACATCATGAATATTTTACTGGAACTGTGTTCCGGCTGATTTTCACCCCTGATAATAATGATGAATATGTTACTATTGACAACTGTAGTATTCATAAATAATAATGCATAATAATCTGTTACTGTTGAAAATTCAAGTGAATATTTGTAAATCAAAACACCTTTAGATCTCTTATTATTTACAACTGTAGTGAGTGTTGTAGTGAGTCTGATTATGATTATAAAGATAGACTTTTAAGGGTCTTTAAAAGGTTAAAGGTGGATGTTTGGGTTTTTAAGGGTTAAAGGTGGATGTTTAAGGGTCTTTAAGGGTTAATTGTTTCCATGATAATCAGGTCTTCCTGAAGTTACCATTTTTTCGACCAAAACCAAGATTCAAGAAGGAGAAAACATGACGTTTCACTGTCAGGTGACAGGAAGTCCAACCCCCTCTGTCAGGTGGAGGACTGATGAGCTGCACTCTCACTTCTTCACTCAGGTAAAGTCTGATGTTTAAGTTAAGGGCTTTAATTTAAATGGTAGCCTGTGTTACTCATGTCATCTAATACAGTGGTCCTCAACCATTTTTTTTATACCCCAAACTTTTTTTTTTATAACCGCGGACTGGTCAACATTTGGCAGTTTTACTATAGACCGGGTGGGGTGGGGGTTACGTAGATTGTTTATATCAGTCACCACAAGAACAGGCTTGTTCTGTGGGAATCACCTGCATCCATATTTCAAGTACAACTCCTGGAAATGTCTGTTAAAAGCTTTCTTTTTCTTGGAAGTTGTTGGCTCTTCTGTCTCTTCAGTGTGCAGTTTCCTCTTTGAAAGAAACTTTCCAAAGACATCTGTTTTTTAGTTATTTTGCTAACACGTGGGTGACATTTTGGCATTTAAGTGACAGATATGTAACCGAGAGAATCTGGTCATTTTTCAAAATAAAAGATTGTTCAGACTCAGATAATGACTACAAGAAAAAAAAAACTATTTATTCGGCAGCCGGTGGCCCGGTACCAATTGATCCACGGACCAGTGGCGGTCTGTGGCCCGGGGGTTGGGGACCACTGATTTAATAGATTGTTCATTTGAATCCAACATCTAAAGGGTTTAGGAAACTGTTCATCCAAACCTGACCCCCTTACCCCGACCCCTCAATCCTAACCCCAACCATAACTAAGGTTGGGTATTGATTAAAACATTTTTGGCTCTGTTTCTGATACCTTTGTTTCTGTTCCTGTTCATGAACAGTACCTTTTTCAGTTCCTATTTTATAATTGCAATAGGAATGGTACAGCACATTATTATGTGTAACTGTCATTCTGTTCAATATATTTATGGCCATTGTGTGACTTAAAGACAATTAAAAGAGTTTAGGGCCTGTGTCCACAGGATGCGTTGTTAGCACCAACTGCACTAAAAACCTTGTCTCCCGAGCACTTTCCCACAAGTGAGCACATATTGTTGCTAAGTTGCACAAACGTCATTCATATCCGTGTTAGATACATTGTAGGTGTAAATATTAACACCTTCCTTGTTATCAGCATACAAAACTACTTATATATAAAAAAAACAAAAAAAAAAAACAGTAAATATACGTACTGGGCAGCCCACCTGACACTGCAACATCTCTCCATGCCTTTACCTTTTCAGTTTGTAAAGCTGATTTCGCCAGGAAGTCTTTAACATAGCTCTTGTGAACTGTCATGAAGTGTTGCTCCAAATTCCCTTTCTGTGGGATGGCCACGGTAGCATTACAGATCAAACACACTGGCTTTGAATTTGAATGAACAAAAAAGTATTCCTCTTCCCACTCAGCTGAAAGTGATCATTTTTAGCATTTTGGGGTCCGCATGATCTTCTCCCTTCCAGCACATTGGCATATGGCTTCGTGCTTTAGAGTCCCTGGTTACAACCTAGTAACCATGGCAAACAACACCCAGCAAGCATCAGAATAGGTCACGTGTATAATTATTTATATATCTTATAATGATATGCCAATTATTTATATATTTAAGAATTATTTATATATTTCTTAATTTTAATATGAAAATATTCTGGTAACTCATGAAAGATGGATTTATTAGTGTTTATTCTTATTCTTATTATTCTTGCGATCAACCGAAACTCCTCCTGCAATTGACGGGAAGACCATAATCGACTGGTGGGGCACCCCTGATGTAGATGGTCCCTAAAGGCAAACAGAAGTGTCCTGAGGTCTTCACGTCGTCATATAGTGTGCCCAGAGTTGCCTATCTCAAACCAGTACCTTTCCGGATACAGGAGCTGTCTTTAGCATTCTTTTTTAGCACTCTTTACGCTGAACTACATAGGATTTGTATTTATGTGTCTTAGCGCTGTCTGTGCTAAAAACACATCCAGTGGACACAGGCCCTTTTATCACAAATATTACACTGAATCGTGTTTATGTCCATGTTTTTGAAGTAGAGACAATGCTTTCAAAGGCATTTTGATGACTTTTATTATGAAGTGACAAGGTTGTAAGCAAAGAAATTAGATGGTTGTTAGTCCAACTGCTGCATAAACACATTGAATATATATATCTATGCATGCTTACATTTCACAGGTGGCATTGTCATCTTCATCTTAATTCACAAATGTTGCCACTAGTTATTTGTTTCCCACACGTTCAAGTGCTACTGAAAAACTGAGAAATTAACTTGATTACATGGGTACCGAGATATGGAACCGAAATACAAGGCACATTTCAATACTCATGAGAAACTTTACATTTCGGTCGGTGCCATGAAGGAACTGAAATTCGGTGCCCAGCCCTAACCACCTAACCCTAACCATAACCTCAACACCTACCTCTGACCATAACCCTAACACTTAACCCCAACTATAACCCTAACACCTAACCCCAACCCTAACACCAAACAAAACTTTTAACCCTAACCCCAATTCTGACCCTAACCCTCCTAACCTTAACGCTAAACATAACCCTAACCCAACATCTAAAGGGTTTAGAAACTGTTCATCCTAACTCTAAACTTCCCAATCAACATCTGCTTAGGCCTAACCTGACTCAGGTCACCTGGCTGTGTTTCACTAGGCTCACGCAACCATCTGTATCGTGCAGTTCAGGCTTTCTGAAAAAAGAAGGAACCAATCAGTGTTGCCAGGTGGGAGTACCCATGACTGGGTGGCATTGTCCCATGGCTGATGTCTCCATTGTCTGTTCGGCACCCGATTCCCCTTCAGCTTTTTGCCATTCCCTTATAGTGTCCAGAGTAGTCTGGTGTCTCCCTACCAAGCGAAGGCATTTTAGACATATGCGAGAACATCTGACATGTTAAGACCAAGTTCTACAAGCCACTGATCTACCCGTTTTCCATAGGGAAGTTCAAGGAATATCTGCCGGCTGTTGCCGTTGTTGCATTTTATCCTCAGATTTTCTCTGCTCATATGACAATGGTCATTTACAGACAACGCAGTGGTTAGTTTAGGTACAGCCATGCTGTTGCATTTGTTTTGATTGTGCTCGGTTTGCAGTAAGGCTCTTCTTCCTGCTCTTGCTCTGAGTCATAGCTTGAGTTCAATGTAAGTGGCTGAAGCGGCACGCCAGTCAAGATGATGGACAGATTCTTCATCTAATCACATGCAAGAATTTTAGATAAGGCCTACACTTTGAAAACAGATTGGTTGTGGAAGGGTCCCAGATGGTATCGTGGTATCGTGATACCATCTGGCAACAGTCAGGTTAGCTTAGGCTCCCCAATAACATAGAAAGTCATAGTTAGGATGTTGCCCACATGAACCCTCTGAGGTCTGGGTTAGGGTTCAGCCTACACTAACCCTCTGTGGTCGGAATTAGGGTTTAGTGCACATTAACCCTCTGTGGTCTGGGTTAGGATTTAGCCCACATTAACCTGTTCTTTTCTCTCTTTGACAGGAAACCATCTGGGATTCTGGGATAGAGTTGATCCTTTTTCTCACCAATGTTTCCTCCAGTGACAACCTGCACAACCTGACCTGTGAGGCAGAGAACCAGGCTGGACCCGGGGAGGAGATTGTGCAACTGGACATAGAATGTAAGTGTAAGAGGAGCTAGTGCAGACCAAGGTTATAATCATTAACGAAAATGAATGAAATTATGAAAACTATAATTGAAAAAACATTTTCATGAAAATATAGAAAACTATAATGAAATAAAAAACATAACTAACTGAAACTCTATTGTGTGTTTACAAAATTAACTAAAGCATATAAAAAACATATTCCATTTGTTTTCATCTTTGTCAATGTCGGACTGATATTGATTAAGTTCAGTCCAGCTGTTGTAGCTGGTGGTACTGTATGGCACTTCACAGTCCGTCCTGTCTGATCACTGGGATTTAGAGTCATCTGGTCTAAACTCTACTGGAGCACATAGACTAAAGCTGGAAATAAGTACTGTAGCAGGGTCAGGTATGGGATTTACTTTAGTAATGCCACAGTCAGATCTCCACCAATCAATTTGGGTCCTGCTTTTGACATTTGTTGAACCAAATGCAGGTAAATAGAGAGCGGAGATGAATGACAGGGTCAGACAGACGGTAGCCTAGATACGTGTTAGCCTGTGACCTGTACCAAACGTCCAGGTAAAGTAACTCAATTTATCACCATGAAAAGGCCTCCGAAGCCCTAACTTGCATAATGTCAAATCACAGAAAAGACGAGGCAGTAATCCAATTATAGTGATATGTAACCTTTTATTATATATATAAAAAACGTTTGATGTTACTAGCAACGGCTAGCTGAATTTAAATGAAGCAAAGTTGGCTAATTATGCGACTGTAGATGATTAAGCTGCTAAGGCATCTTCAGGGTTTCCCCTAGAAATCTTACTCAGGCCCCCTTGTGGCTATGGGGTTGCGGGGGTGGACAACCATCCGTGTTGCTGTGGCTAGGGGTCCCCGGGACCTTGGGGCTGTGGTCGGGGGGGGTTTCTCCTGCTTCCCCGTCGGGTCCAAGCTGGTGTGATGGCTCTTGGGGGGCTGCTGGGGCTGGATTGGCCGTTCTGGTGGCCGCTGTGGCTGTATTGTGGGCTGGTGGCGTGTGGTGGCTCTGTCCTGGGGGGGTGTTGGGATGCATTGCGGGGGGGGGGGCGGGGGCCGTGGGTATACTGCGCTCGCCTGGGGCCGGTGCGGCAGGTGTGCGGGTTGCCTCCCTGTTGGTGTCGGCGGGCCCCACCACACTGTCCATTTTTGCCCTCTGGGCTCGCATCGGTTCCCGGCCCCATTGTCCTCTAACCGGCTCCCAGTGGCGGCCCACCTTATGATGTGCTGGGTGCCGCCCCTTCGGTGGGCCGCTCGGCCCCTGTGTCTGGCCTCCTGGCTGTGTGGGGCCGTTAGCCCCCTCGGGGGGGGGGTGTGGGGGTGGGGTTGGGCAGGTCGGGTGGGGGGTTGGGGGGTTTGGTGGGGGCTGGGGTGGCGGGTGGGTCTTCATGCCCCGGGCCGTCTGGGTCGGCCTTGGTGTGCTGGGGGGGTTTGTAGCTGCTCCCTCTTGCTCCCCGGGTTTGCGTCGTTCACGGTGGCCCCGGTGGCTCTCTGGGGGCGGCACCCTGTAGCTCCTATGACCCGGGATGGGGGGTGCCCTGTTAGCTTGGCCCTGCCTTGCCGTGATTGCTGTTCTGGGCTTCGGGGTCCTTCACACTTGCATGTTTGATCGGGTCTTGCCAGCTACTGCTGAGTTCCATTTCAGTGAATGATGGGACCTGCCAGAATGTGCTGAGAATCTCTTCAGAATTTCTACCGTAAACTCACTCTCTTCTTGCACTGGTGTCCCCTTCTCGCCTGTTCTGTTCTATTCTATTGCATTCTATTTTACACTATCAAGTCATCCACAACTATGATGCTCAGTACCGTTTTTGTTTAATTATTTATTTATTGAATCTCTTTTTCTTTTGTGCTGTTTTGGTTTTCTTCTCTTTTTTTCGATTTATTTATTTTTATTGATGGACAGTTAATAGTTGGGAATAACACACCACCTTTCAATCTTTTAACTGCAATAGCACCGCTTATTAACTTCTTTCCCTGTCTTTGTTTCACCCACACATCACTGAGGTGTAGCACTGCCCTCCCTGGCTTATAATAGAGAGTTCTAATAAAGGATGTCTGCTCAGCTTTTAGGGAGGACCGATGATGGTCACACACATGCACTAAATATTAAAATATTTGGCTGCAAGACTAAAAAATGCATTGATCTCAAACAATGTTGACACCCTCTCTGTGGTGTTAAACAATGAGAACAAATGCAGACAAAAAAAAAAAAGAAATCTTACTCAGCCTGGTGGTAGGACTGCTAGGGAAGCCCACCAGCGGCCTGCCATGGTTTTGTTAAAAAACAAGAAAAAAAATCTTGCAAATATTATTTGATTCCATCTGCCATAACCATCCTGAACACCCTGAAATAAAACATTACACTATTCAACATGTACTTATTTTCAACATGCACTGGTCACATGTTTAAATTAATTTTTTAAATATATAAATTTTTATAATTTTGTTCACCTCCTGAGACCCTCAGTCCTCTTTCAGTGACAAGACATTCACAGCTTTATTGAAGAAAAAACAAATGTTGTCCACTGCAAAAGAGATTCCATAACAATTTAAATAAAAACTGCAAGCAGTCTCAAAGGCCTTTGCTGTCCCTTGTGACCTCTAACCCAGACAACAGTCGACAGTGAGACACACATCATACTTTGAGCTGGATGCGATATTCTGCCAGAAACACACACTTTTGTATAAATATGTAGGGGGCACTATAGAGTGACTTATTTTAAATGCTGTGTGTTGAATGGGTGTAGAACTATAAGACTGACAAATTTCAGCCAAATCGGTGTTTGTATGTTTCTAGGGGGCGCTATAGTACGAAATTGGAATGTCTTTAGCTAAATGGATGTTATAGATGTAAGAGATAGATGTATGTGTCAAATTTCAGCCAAATCGATGTTAGTATGTCTAAGCTGAAGCAATATATGCAGTGGTAATTTTTCTCAAAAACTTGTCAAGATTTGCGATGATGTAGCACAAAAAAGGATGCAACTTTTCCAAAAATTTGGCTAACTTTTAATGTCCCACTTGTTGAGATAGTGATGACCGATTTTGAGGTCCTTGGGACCAACAGCCAAGGAGGAGCTTATTAAAATATCATGACAGCGAAAACCCATGATTCAACATTTTTGAAATTGCAATCCAAAATGGTTTATTTATTATTATGTTGGTTTATAGACATTTATAGGTAGATGAAAAAGGAAAATAAATAAGAAAGAAAGAAAAATTTGAAACTGAGCAGGAACAATATAGCGTTTTTTCTGACCCCACCAAACTTGGCCTCATTTGAAAGCTTTCGACCATCCTCATGTCACTGTGGGGTCCAGTGTCACATTTGACACACTTTCACTCATGTCAGGGACCCTGAGTGGCCGTGGCCCATAGACTCCCATTTATTCTGAGCAGGAGCAAATATGCGGTGTGTGTGTGTAACGTGCACATGCTAGGATAGGGCTTGCTACTGTGAATATGTGAGTGTGTGAGTTGTCCCTGGCAACACCGTCCCTGGCGTATTTCATCCCTGTGTGATCACTGTGAACTCAATAGGCCTTGCACCGACGTGGCCAACCCGAAGGCCTAAGAATGCATCTGAAAAAACTATTGCATTATATGTTTTCCAAAAAAGGCAATCACGTAACATAAACAAATCAAGTTGTACTTTCCTGGGTCTCAGGAGGTTAAAATGTTTAAAGAGGCACATGGAATTTAAGAGGAATTTCTGTCCCCATTTGGACAGACAATAAAATATTCTATTCTATTCTAAGCGTGTACTGTACTCACGTGGATCAGTGAGCCAATCAGCATTCATGTTGACTGTGGTTCCAGATGGATGATAATCAGTACCTTCTGCCATGTCAGTCCTTTTTTCACTACGTGTTTCAGTTCATCACATTTATTGGGCTTTTCAAAATAACTAATGAGACTCATCTCTTTGACATTTAGTGCCAGCAAAGTAGCTTCAGCTAAAGTCAACTAAACACCAAAACAGGACTTATTCAGACTTATTCACCATCAACAGTTTTAAAGGCTTTATTTTATATTTTAAAGGTTTTAAACTGTACATCTCCTCATACCCCAAAAAATCTGCAGATAAAACATAGTGTTGGAAGTTCTAAATAGTGTCTTTAGTGTCATTAGTTTCAATGTGTATTTAATTTAAAAATAAATAAATAAAAAGTGATGCTTTTAGCATGGGAGTACTGGAAGAAACCCTGGTTTATATATGTTTCTATCTGGTTTACTGCTGGTTGTCATAATCAACCTCAACCTGACCCAGCTGATCCACGCCTCACTCATTTCCTTGGATACGGATGGTGAGGAAGACATATATATATATATATATATATATATATATATATATATATATTAGGGCTGGGCAATTTTCTCTCTTAAAAAATTCACGATATGATTTTTTTCCCACGTGGGATAAATTAAAATGAAAACACTAGAAACGTGGTTTCTTTCGTCTTCTTTTTTTAATTAAATAACATGTAAAACAAAAATACTTCTACAAATAACTGTAAATAATAAATCAGTTGTGCAAAAGGTGCAACTGCAACCTGAGACTTTGTCTACATGAACTGTAGTAAGTCCAGACATATCCACCACTGTTACAGGAAAAACTGTGCAAAAAAATAGTGCAAAAGATACATTTTGTTGGAAAAAAAGAAAGCTTAAAATATTTTAACAACTAAAACAATATACATTAATACTCATATTATATGAAAAACATTGCAAAAAACGTAGTAGTGCAAAAGTAAGATAAAAAGAAAACTAGTAACATTTTTACTTTGTAAGGACAAAATAAAACAAAACCTAATTATCAATCAAGCTACTTCAATAAACCTGAACATGTTACCAATATTTTGGATATATGATGTTATTACGTCTGTTATCGCTCCCCATCGTGCTCCATGTTTATCATAAGGTGCAGAGTCCTGCACGGGTTCGGGTACCCGTGGGTGACCCGCAGATTTTCACGAAACGGGTGAAAAATGTTGTGCTGTGTCGGATACGGGTTCGGTTCGGACGTGGGTGATCGCGGGTCTAATTTGCGGTTCATAGGCTAAAAGGTTAACAACATTTTTATTTGGCTCTGCCTTGGCTATTGTTCAGCATATTCGTGGCAATAAATGTTTGTATTTAAGTTTGGCTATCTGACATTTTCTTTCGGGTCGGATATCGGGTTCATTTATAGCGGGTCGGTTCGGATGCGGATTTTTTTTTTCGGCGGAAAACGGGTCGGATACGAATTTAAACATGACGGTTACGGGTGGTTGCGGTATGTCAAAATCAGAACCGTGCAGGACTCTGATAAGGTGTGCCGCGAGAAAAGCTTTCAGTGTTTGTTGAACATTTTGAGGAAGTGCTGGCAGCGTTAGTCTCTGCCTTTTCTAACAGCTCTGCTTTCGCTTCAGATGTGTGAACAGATTGGTCGTACCGCTCGTAGGCGGGGCCTGGGGTGAAACACTACGGAAAGCAGCCTGGTTCATGGTTTTCTTTTTACGAGGAAAAAAAGTGCAAAAAATGTGTGTGTGTGTGTGTGTTTGGGGGGGGGGCAAATCGGATTGCACGATTTTTTTTAAATATGAATCGATTTTGCCATAAAACTCGATTTTAAATGTAAATCGATTTTTTGCCCAGCTCTAATATATATATATATATATATATATATATATATATATATATATATATATATATAAAACAGTAAAAAGTAATTCTAAAACTAAACTAAACTAACTAAGCTTTCAGAATAAAATTATAATATAATATCACAATATTAAATAAATATAATATTTAAATAAAAACTAGCAAACCTGATCTAAAAACTAATTAAAACTGACTTAACTCGAAAACCAGTCTGAGAGTGCAGACCTCTGCCAATGCCGACCCCTCCCAGGGGTCCGGATCACCGCCAAAATGTAATCATTTGTTGATCTCCTCATTACCACCATACCCTGAAAATTTCATCAAAATCCATCCTTTTCAATTAAGTTGTATACAATTCAACCAACCAACAAACAAACCACCACCCAACGCTGGCAAAAACATAATGTCCTTGGCGGAGGTAATTAGATGAAAAAAAAGTCAAAATGAACTAAAACTAAACTATAATGAAAAATCCCAAACTATTATAACCCTGGTACACATAGACACAGTAGCTCAACTATAGTGTTCAGATGCATTAGTGCATTTGAAAATGTAGGAACCTCAGGAATGAACACCTCCTGTGGAACAGACTCACATGCATTAGTACAGAGTTAGTCCAGGATTATGGTTTGTACAGGATAGGGTTATGGTTAGAGTTAGTACAGGGTTAGGGTTAGAGTGTGTCCCAGTTGTAAACAGACTCACATGCATTAGTCATACATTAGTGAAATGTGCCCAAACAGTCCCATAAATCACCAACTCAGTGACAGTGATTAGAAAATAAATCCACAGAGCGTGGGCGCCCATCATGGTCATGAGCACCAGGGGACAGATAATGAGCCGCAGGAAAAGGCCTGACGATAACTGCGCTCACATCTGATTACAGACGCTGCTAATGGACTCTGCACTCCTACGCCGGAAAAGTCCTCCATCCATCCACTGAGATGATTGACAGGCGCTAAAGAGGCTAAAGGAGATAATGAGGCTAACAAGGCTAACGAGGCTAAAAGGGATAAAGAGGCTAAAGATGCTAAAGGGGCTAATAAGGCTAAAGAGGCTAAGAAGGCTAAAGGAGCTAAAGAGGCTAAGAAGGCTAAATGGGCTAATGAGGCTAAAATGAATAAAGAGGCTAGTGCAGATCATCTATCTACACCCTCCCCACCTACCCCTGTCTCTTTCTCTCTCTCCCCTTCACCCCTCCCTGGAGGACACACTCCTTAACCGCTAGACCTTTAATTACTCTTAATTACCTCCCAGAACAGTGGGTGTGTATTTACTGCTGAGTGCCTCTGTGGGGTGGGGGGCTGGGAGTTCATGTCACTCATATGTCTTCTGTTTGACACAACCGTACAAATATGTATCTGTGTGAGAGAGAGTGAAAGTGTGTGTGTGTGTATATATATATATATATATATATATATATATATATATATATATATCCATGAGAGAGAGATAAGGAGAGACCAAACCAGGTGTTTTATGTAAATGATCTTCTTTAACTTAGAACCACATGAGGACATGTTTACAACATTATTCTGTGTATTTAACAAAGTGTACCTCACCCTAACCCTGCAGTCGAATAGTACATGTCAGACATCTCCTTTTCACTAATGGATGTTTAGTTAAATATAAAGGTGCTAAAATAGTGCTAAATTTCAGTATGTTTCAGACTCAGTATTTAGTGGAGACTGGTCCCATCACAGGAGCCAAATGCTAACATTTCCCCCTTAACACAGCACTTTCTAGGGAGGGGGGGTCATGGGTTAAGAGCAGTAGAATGGCTGGGGTCTCTGCACTTGACAGTTGTGTTTCATTTCCTGTAACTTCCTGTCTAAGGGAGCTTCCAGGTAGCTTTTGTGGTTGGGGTACCATGAGGACCAGGATCCATTATTCATAACAGGTCAGCACAGGTTGCAAGCACAGATGGACTACATCGATTCATGGAACCTCTGATGGAACCTGGTGGGGGGTTGGATTTGTGTGGATTCATTTGCAATAGTGGAGTAGAGCCACAGTTCTTCTAAAGTTGCTTCTTTACCTTGGTCTCCATGTGGTTTGAATGTTCAGGTCTTGCTTTTGGACCAGGTTAAGAGTAGGCCTGGTTTCTTTGTCTGATTATGGCTAAGCCTTTCCCGTTGTACCAGGTTCAGAGCAAAACCATGTCCAGGCCTGTTTTTTTTGACAGACAGTAGTCTAACCCTAATCCTCTGTCCTTCCCCAGTTCCAGTGAAGATTCTGTTTCTGAACGACGCGGTCCAACAGCATCACTGGTGTTTCCCCTTCGCTGTGGACGGAAACCCTGAACCCAACATCACATGGCTCTACAATGGGCAGCTGCTCAAGGAGACTGCGTTCACCTACACTCACCTGATCCTGGACAGAAATGATGGTTCCGTCAAACATGGATGTCTATTCCTCAACAAGCCCACCCACATCAACAATGGACTCTACACCCTGATGGTCCAGAACACACTGGGGAGGGATGAGGCCAACGCTACCGGGAAGTTCATGGACAACCCCTTTGACCAGTTTGACCCTGAAGGCATCATCCCAGGTGACCTTCCTGTTGTCTTTGAGTTGGTTCCACTTCTTGTTGTACATCTGAGTGTATGTGTATTTAACTGTTTTTGTTCTTTTTATCCACATACCAGTCTCTGACGTTAATCCAAGTAGGTATCCATTTGTCCACTCTTTCGTCTGTCCTCATGTGTCCATTAGTCCATCTGTCCATGAATTCCCATGTGTCCTTGTGTCTTCAGGTCCCACAAACAAATCGGACCTGGATGTCACAGAGAACCTGGAGAGTCGTGTGTTTGTGGTAGGTGTCTTGTTCTGCTGAAGCATTCAGAGTTCTGTTGACTGGAACTAAGGGACGGGGCAGAGCCCATCTCCTGAAAAACAGCCTACACCATCATCCACACCCCCAACAAACTTTACACTGGGGACAATGCAGTCCTACAAGTATTGTTGTCCTGGCAAATGCCCAACCCAGACTGGGTTTTGGCAGACATCAGATTTCCAGATGGAGAAGTGCCATTGGTCAGTGCAGAGAAGGCATGACCACAGTGTAGGGAAGATTTATTCATGGAATAACAGGGTTTATATATATATATATATATATATATATATATATATATAGATAGATAGATAGATAGATAGATAGATAGATAGATAGATAGATAGATAGATAGATAGATAGATAGATAGATAGATAGATAGATAGATAGATAGATAGATAGATAGATAGATAGATAGATATATTTAAAATGACAGTAGAGCAAGCTGTCAGAACAATGAACAATGGGATGTTGCCACATGTATTGTGAATAGATTCATTAACATTTAGACAAAAGTGACAATTATTGTGAAGGTGTATAATAAAGTTTGACTGACTGACTGACAGTATCTGACTGTTTCACTTAATGCACCTTATGATTTGCACCGGTAGAAAATACACAGCTGGTATACCACTAAGAAAATAGAGTGGTGGGTGGCAAACCCATTCATTGTGTATGTGCTACCAGGGTGCAAGGGTTCAGATCTCTGCGCATCGTGGTAAAGTGAAGCACTGGGTATTATAGCACCAGTAAGAAATTAAAACTACTTACACACCTGCATATATATATAATTACACACATCCATGTATGTCTCTTCTCCAGGTGTCAGTGGCAGTGGGTCTGGCTGTCTGTGTCTGTTCTTTCCTTCTGGTCATTATTTTGATCATAAATAAGTGTGGACAACATTCAAAATTTGGGATTCCCCGTAAGTATTTCAATCAATCAATCAAACTTTGATTGTTTGCATTAATTTGCATTATTTAATACACGCATGCGCATACACACACACTATCAACATACTGCCCATGGTTTGTTTTGTTGAAAAGTTCAGTCATAACGCTGTCAGATTAATTCTAACCCTGTCCTTAACCTACTTCTGTATCATTAGGTTCTTTAGTTCTAACCCTGTGTATTTTTATATTCTTTAGTTCTAACCCTGTGTATCATTAGGTTAAGTTCTAACTCTGTGTATCTTTAGGTTCTTCAGTTCTCGGTACTGAAGATGACTTGGCCGTGTCTCTTCGGTTTATGAACTTTGGAACCAGTCCTCCTTCCTCTGATGAAGACTCTGGATTATCCAGCTTTGTAGAGAACCCACAGTACTTCTGTGGTATGGTTAAAGACAAAGACATGTGTGAGTACTACTACTACACATACATACATACATACATACTACTACTACTACTGCTACTCTTACTAATACCCCACTTACTAATAACACCCCTAATATGCCCCTCAGTTTTTTTGGTCAGTGGAGAAAGGCCAAATGCCAATTGTTAGCGGGTTGATGTGGGTTTTTACAACACGGGTCAACCCACAAATTTTAGTGGAAAAGGGGCTTAATACTACTACTACTATTACCACTACTACTACTACCAAGGATTAAAGTACTCAGGTGCTGTGCCAGATTTCTGGCATGCAGTGATTTAAAAAGAAAAAAGAAAAAAAAAAAAGATTAAACCCATGACCCGCAATGGCTGCCGTCACTCCTCCCACACTGATAGAGTAAACAGCACTAAAGTTACAGCCACTGTAAGTTTTAAACTTTCAGAGCCTCTAACACTTTTGAAATGTAGTTTGAAACTGCTCACTTTTAATTCGGAAACATGACTTACATGTCATGTGCATGTAATGCACGTGCCTGGAAGTTTATTAAGTTAAATTATTAAGTGGGTCGGAAAAAAACGGAATGCTATTATTGTGCTTCGTATTTAACCTGAGTGTTTTCACTGCTGTCGCTGATGGCTGTCTGGAAGTTGGAATTGGAATACTAGCCATGTTAGCTAAAAACTGAAATGCCATTCCTTAATAAATATATTCATGCCATACACACAGAAAGCTGTCAATGTCCCGAATCATTTAAGATGAGTTACCAATCAAGTGGGTTCTGACAGACAGAAACGTAACAGCTGTTACCTCAGTTAGCCTCTCAGTTAACGTGAGGCTAACATGTCAACATACCTTCAAAGTCTTCCTGTTTTCCACCAACACCATCTGATGACTCTGGACTTTTTTGTACAGCTCACTAAGTATCCGTGGTTATGACATATGAAGTCTGTTTTCTTCCAAACCACACACTTTACTCACAATGTTGTTGTATACTTCCAAACACTTAACATACGAAAACAACACAATCAGTAACTTCTCCAGGTGCCCAGATTTTATTTTTACATTGTTTTCGTATTGCTGTTTACACTTTCCATATTTTAGGACTTATTTTCACTTTGAAAATAAGCATTATGTAATGTGGACTGTGCACATTATGATACTTGTTTGTAACTTTAATTGTTTGAATATTTATTTTATGTTATACAGGTTGATTAAAAGCACCAAGACATTTTTTATTTTTGCAAAAAAATACAAAGATATTTTTATTTTGGACATTACTTGATTATTAGAGTGGGTCAAAGTGGATACTGCTTGCACAATACTTAAGTTCAAAGTGAAAATAACTCTCCTAAAATAATGAAAGTGTAAACATGTGTTTTTGCATGGGTCTAAAAAGTTCAGGCTATGGATTTTTTTTTGCTCTAATCCCTGTACTACCATTACTACGAGTACTACTACTACTACTTATTAAATGGACTGCATTTATATAGCGCTTTTCCACCTTCATGGTGCTCAAAGCGCTTTACATTAGCCTCTCATTCACCCATTCACACACACACTCATACACCAGTAGGTTTTCTAAGGTCTACGGTAAGTCCTACTGGGGGCCTAAGTCAGGGTTCAGTGTCTTGCCCAAGGACACTTCGACATGTGGACAGCCAGAGCCGGGACGCGAACCGCCAACCTCTCGGTCATTGGGCGACCCACTCTACCAACTGAACCACAGCCGCCCACGCACACTACGACTACTACTACTACTACTTCTACTATTACGACTATTACTACTACTTCTGTGGCAACGTCAAGGACAAAGACGTGTGAGTGGGTTAGGGTTAGGGTTAATACAGCTTTAGGGCATTCCTTCCAACATTTGAGGAGCAGAATCAGGAAGATTTTTACGGCAGCAGTGGGTGTTGCGTTTCTCAGCCAAGTTAAATCCAACCAGGGGATGTACGATCTCTCATTCTCTGTGTGTGTGCTTACATATGTGTGTGATTAAAGTGAAAATGAATGAATAAAGTTGATGTGAATTTAACAATACATGCCAGCAATTGAAAAAATTAAATGATAGTTTTATCTTTTTTAAATAAAATAAATATAATAATTTAATAATTTAAAAAAAATTAATTAAATGAAAAAATATAAAAAAGGGAAGAATAAATATATTAACACTAATTAAAATAAATGAATACATAAAAAATTATACATTTTCTTATTTAAAAAAAACTGTAAAAATAAAATACATAAATAAATAACAATATTTGGAAACAATAATAAATAAATAAAAAATAATGAATAATTTAAAAATACATACAAATTAATCTTTTTTGTTTTTTTATGTAAACATATCTTCAAAGCTTTGAAAAATAAGTTTCACTTTGCACCTGTTCACCCTCATGCTTTATGGGGACTTCCAGAAAAGAAAAAAAAGGGGATTTATAGGGCCACATAATTTCTATTTTACTAGTGGGGACCTTTATTTATATTTAACCCTTGTGGGGACCTGAATTTTGGTGCCCATAGTGTCAGAGGTCCCCATGGTGTGACTGTGAATATATCAATGTCCCCATAAAGATATGAATACAAGCACACACACACACACACACATACACACACACAAAGTAAGAGGTATATCCCCTGGTTGGATTTAACTTGATGGAGAATCTTCAAACATGTTTTGTGCTTTCTTACATTAAAATAAGAACATCACAACAACGAACAATACAAATGACCACATGTAAAAATCTGCTGATTATTTATTGTGGATATATTTTAAATGTGTGATTCGTGGGGTCCCCCTCTGAGCATCAGCCGCTCTAACATGTTTCTGTGATTTTAGATGTTGAGAATTGTCATTTCTCCTCCTGTGACCAACACTGAAATCAACCCGATATACCATGTCGAAGGCATGACTGTCATCAGTGTGACTTTGGCTGATGATTCTTCCGTTCAACTTGTTTGGAATTTACATGTATACATACTTTTTCTGAGCTACCATCATTGACCGGTGCAGAGATCAACTACGCATCTATGAGTTGTCAGATAATCAACAAATGATGTTTACGTCCCATACATGATCTCTGGCAACTGGAGAACATCAGCCAAATGATATGTCTTCAGATGTTGAACACAGATGTTTGTTTTTGACTTTCAGATACCTGATAAATTATGGGAGATTAGTGTGAGAAATTACAAAATGGGAAGGGGGCGGGAGATGGGCCTGAAATATGGGAGAGTACCAGGGAAAATAGGAGTGTTGGCAGCTCAGTTTTTGTGTTATCCACAGATCTGTCCATAGTGTTCAGTTTCTCCCTCAGCATTAGGATTAGTACAGGGTTAGGCTTAGTACAGGGCTAGGGTTAGTACAGGGCTAGGGTTAGTACAGGGCTAGGATTACCCACAGACTTGTTCATAGTGTTCTGTTTCTCCCTCAGGTGTCCAACACATTAAAAGGCAAGACATCGTGTTAAAGTGGGAATTAGGTGAAGGAGCCTTTGGAAAAGTTTACCTGGCAGAGTGTTCCAGCCTGAGCCCTGACAACCACAACATGCTGGTGGCAATTAAAGTAAGCACCCTAACCCTGTACTAACACTAACCTGATCCTCAACAACCACCACATGCTGATGGTAATCAAAGTACACTATGTTTCCAACAGTATGGTGTCATCAATGTAAATACTACTAGTCAGAACATTCCAGTTCTTTCCATGTGGCTCCACAGGTGAATCAAATCATAACCTAGTCATGCAGACGCTTTGAGAAACAGTGAAAGAATGGGTGGATCTCAGGAGCCCAGTGAATTTCAGCCAGGAACTGTGATAGAATGACACCTGTGACACTAATCCACTGGTGACTTTTCCACACTCCCAAATATTCTGCTGTCAACTGTCAGCTGTTTTAGAAGAAGGTGGAAGTGTTTGGGAATCATAGACACTCAGCCACCTCAAGGGTCTTTAAGGGTTAAAGCAGGGGTCACCAATCCTGGTCCTCGACATCTGCTATCCTACGTGTTTAGATGTTTCCCTCTTCCAGCACACCTGTTCATCGTTATCAGTTTTCTGCAGAGTTTGATGACAGGCTGATCATTTGAATCAGAGGTGTTGGAAGAAGGACATATATAAAACATGCAGGATAACAACCCTCGAGGACCAGGATTGATGACCCCTGGGTTAAGGGAACCACAACCACTCAGCTATCAAGTGTCCACATTAAGGATCTTTAAGGGTTAAAGGAAAAGACACTCAACCACCAAATGTTGGTCCACATTAAGTGATGGAGTGGGTCAGTCAATGTAAAGCAAAGTGCCAAGAGGTGGACAACTGTCTGTACAGTCAGTGGATACACACCTCCAAACTTCAACTTTCAAAATCATCAATGGGTACAAAGTTCCAAACTTCATGTGGACTAAAGATTAGCTCCACAACAGTACAATGGAATGGGTTTCCATGGAAACAAGGAGCTGCATCCAAGACATACATCACCAAGGGCAATGGGCTGACCACTGGACTCTGAAGCAGTGGACACACCTTCTCTGGACTGACCAATGGTGCTTCTCCATCTGGAAATCTGATGGCCCAGTCTGGGTTTGGTGCTTGCCATGACACCAATACTTGTGGGACTGCATTGTGCCCAGTCTAAAGTTTGGTGGAGGGGGGATGATGCCACACCATCACCAAACTTTAGACTGTTTTTCAGAAGCTGGGCTTGGCCCCGCCCCTCAGTTCCAGTCAACAGAATTCTGAATGCTTCAGCAGAACAAGACATTTGGCACTTTTCCATGATCCTAAGATTGTGGGAACAGTTTCGGGATAGTCCTTTCTTGTTCCAACATGACTGCACTTGTGCACAAAGTAAGGTCCATAATGACATGGGTGAGAGAGTTTCATGTGGATGAACTGGACTGGCCTGAACACAGTCCTGACCTCCACCCCATACAACACTTTTGAGATTAATTGGAGCATAGACTGTTCATCTGGAGGAATGGCTCAAAATTCCCATAAACGCAAATCCTTCCCGGAAGAGTTAAAGCTGTTATAGCTGCAAAGGGTGAACATACATCACACTAACCCTAACCACCCATCCTAACCCTAAACACAAATCATATCCCTAAACCCTAAACACCCATGCTAATCCTAATTCTAAACCCTAACCACACACCCTAACCCTATTCACCCATCTGAACCCTAACCACCCATCCTAACCCTATCTCCTATAGATTAAGAATGGGATGGACCTGAAGTTGAAATGAGAATAAAGGCAGCTCAGACTATACTTTTGGAAATATTGTAAATCCTATAACCCTAACACTCTACTAACCTAGTACTAACTCTGTACTACTAACCACACATCCTAGTCCTAACCACCCATTTTAGCCCTAATCCTAAACTTTATGGATTATGAATGAGATGGATATGAATTTCAAATCAGAGTCAACACTGGTAAGATTATATGTTTGGAAATAGACTGCAGGTCATCTAACTCAAACATTGTACTAACCCTACCCCTGTACTAACCCTAATACTGTGCTAACCTTGTACTAACCCTACCCCTGTACTAACCCTAATACTGTACTAACCCTGACAATGACCAGAGGCTGGTTTCCATCACAGTGATTTCTCAGACTCACAAACACTTTTACTGTTAATGGGTTTTAGTTTCCTCTAAGGGTTACCAACATTAGCAGCATTAGCCTAATAGCATCAGCTGACAGCAGTAAATACTGGAACCAGAGGACTGAAGGAAAAGTATCCCATAGACACTGGAACATCCCAGAGACACTGAATCCCCCACAGACACATGAACATCTCAGGGACACATGAACGTCTCACAGACGATGGAACATCCCACAAACACTTGAACATCCCCACAGATACATAACTGTGTCAGACACATGAACATCCCACAGACACACGAAAGTCCCACAAACACTTTCATACTGTTGGTGTTTTTTGTAGTGTATTTTGGGTTACGGCTATATGTAAATCATGTTCTGTAAATTGTGTGCAGACTCTAAAGGACGCCAACGAGTCAACCCGTCAGGACTTCCAGAGGGAGGCAGAGCTACTGACGGTTCTACAACACCAGCACATTGTCAGGTTCTATGGTGTCTGCACTGACGGGGAACCTCTGGCCATGGTCTTTGAGTACATGAGGCACGGAGATCTGAACCGCTTCCTCCGGTAGGAATCAGGGTCCAACCCTAACCTTGAACCACTTTCTCTGGGAGGAACCAGGATTTAGCCCCAACCCTAACCCTAACCTTGAACTGCTTCTTCCGGTAGAAACCAGGTTTTAACCCCAACCCTAACCCTAATCCATGTTCCCATCAGGCGTTTAGAAAACCCAAAAGCATGGACATGTGGTCAGATTCAAAAACAAAGGTCTGAACGTGTGTAACAGAACTGATCCAGGGTCTATGATATGTATTGGGTTTGTTTTATCTTGTTTTGTGTTGTGTTGTGCAGAGCTCACGGTCCTGATGCTCGTATCCTTGAGGAGGAGTCCCACATGCCGGTACTGGGTCAGCTGACTCTGCCTCAGATGCTACACATTGCTGCTCAGATTGCTTCAGGGATGGTCTACCTGGCCTCGCTGCACTTCGTCCACCGGGACCTGGCCACACGCAACTGCCTGGTGGGAGAGGGGCTAGTGGTCAAGATTGGAGACTTTGGCATGTCCAGGGACATCTACAGTACCGACTATTACCGGGTATGTTAGAGAAGGACTGGGACTGGAATGAGGACAGGTACGGAGATAAGAACAGGAATAGCGACCAGGATGAGGGCAGGGACTGGGATAAGGACAGGGACAGGTAGTGAGTTGGTTTCGCCTCCTGAGCCACTGAATGGTTTGCCAGAATTTCCTTCTGATCATCCTCCTCCATGGTCTCCCTGAAGTCCTCCCACTTCCCTGTACTCCTCTTAGACCTCAGTTTTTGCCTCCACAGCCACTAGAGCTGCAGCACACCTGGCCTGCCGGTCCCCATCGCTGCACCAGTTTAAGGTTAGGTTCCATTAGATTCCTTCTGCAGCTTGATGGTATCCCGTACTTCTGGTGTCCACTACAGGGTTCAGGGACTGCCGCCACGGCCTCAACCATATACGGAAAACTGGAACACTAACTAAACTAAACCCAGTACCCTAACCCAGTTGAGCTGCACATGGACCTACACTACCGTTCTTCATTTGCTGTTTTTCTTTTTGTATGTCTTCTTCTGTTGCTGTGGGTTTTATTTTTTTCTTCCTCTGCTGTTGTTTTTCTTCTCCTTGTGTTGTTCTTGGTGTTGAAGTGATGGTAGACAAAGATTTTGTTCCACAGTGGGGGCAAAAAGCTGTGGTAAGAATGAGATGAATATGAGCAGAAGCTCTGCTCACCTGGAACCTTCTCAGCTGAATGAAGTCCCAGAAGGTTCCAGCACAGCGTCTTTGACCTCTGCCTGTCTTCCTTTGTAGGTGGGAGGACGGACGATGCTACCGATCCGCTGGATGCCCCCGGAGAGCATAATGTATCGGAAGTTCACCACTGAGAGTGACATCTGGAGCTTTGGAGTGGTTCTGTGGGAGATCTTTACCTACGGGAAACAGCCCTGGTACCAGCTGTCCAACAGCGAGGTGAGTGGAGACTCTGACAAACAAGGGTCACAACTGTATCAGATTCAGGGTTGGCTCTACAAAGACTTGATCTAAAATCAGGCACAGATTTATCACAGTGGTTTAGTTAACAACATCTATGGAGATCACTGCAATGGATAGTGCACCCCATAGTAGTCTATGGTCCAAACATAGTGTACATCACCCTACATGAATGTTTGTTGTTTTCCTGGACAGTTTAATATTTCACACATTTCCTGTTCAACACCACAATTATTTTTGGATTTAGCATCAATGAAAGGCTTAGGTTTAAAGATTAAGTTAAGGGAAGCTGAAACCAAATGAAACTCAAACACTGTGTGTGGACAAGTAATGAGAAGGATGATTAACCCTTAAAGACCCAAACATCCATTTTTAACCCTGTTCTGGACCCTAATCCATTTCCAATCCAAATGTTGTGCCACATGCAGATCAGAGCAAATCTGTTCCTCATGTTTTTGCGTTAGGGTTTTTATGGTTAGAGTCTGACTTCTTGGGTTAGGGTCTTTAGGACTACAGTCTTTACGGTTAGAGTCTGTCTTCTTTAACAGATCACTTCTTCTTGGTTTAGGGTTAGGGACTTCTTGATTTAAGGTTAGGGTATTTCTTAGCTTAAGGTCTTTAGGGTTAGGGCTTGTCTTACGTTAGGGTAAGGGTCTTTATGGTTAGGGTTTTACCTCTTAGTTTAGAGTTAGGCTCTTTCTTCTTGAACAGATCAATATTTTGATGGTACTTTGGGTTAGTGTCTTTCCTCTTAGATGAGGGTTAGGGTCTTTAGGGTTAGGGTCTGTCTTAGATTACGGTTCGGGTATTCAGGGTTAGGATCTTTCTTGTGTTAGGGTCTTTCTTCTTGGACAGATCAATATTTTGGTGGTACTATGGGATGGCTCAGTCTAGCCTTTTGAACAGCTGGTCTCCACGGTAACCACAGCGCTTCTATTACAGTTCCAAACCTTCTCCACTTTCAGCTCAGAAGTGGATCACTTTCACTTCACTCAATTCTAATCTCATTGGCTCCCATCTTTGCCCAGGGCCAATGAGTTTTAACCTCGTTAATCCAATCTGTGTCGGCCAATGAGCTTTAACCTCGTTAACCCAATCTGTGTTGGCCAATGAGCTTTAAACTCGTTAACCCAGTGAGTGACAGCTGAGCTGATCCTGTTCTCAAACACACACTGGTTCCATTGAACATCCCAAAACACCAACCTGGAGAAAACAGCTGATGTTCTACTGTTTTTAGAGACTGACCCACAACCACTGAGGTACAGAACCACCTGAGGTCAGAAGCACTGAATTCAGAATGACCTGACGTACAGAACCACCTGAGTTCAGAACTACCGAGTTCAGAACCACTGAGGTACAGAACCACCTGAGTTTAGAACCACTGAATTCAGAACCAAGTAAGGTACAGAGCTATCTAAATGCAGAACCACTGAGTTCAGAAGCAGAGTTCAGAACCACTGAGGTACAGAAGCACTGAGGTTATAACCATTGAGTTCAGAACCACAGAGTTCAGAACCAGTGAGGTTTAGAACGACCAGGTTTAGAACCACTGAGGATCAGAACCACTAATGTTCAGAACCACTGGGTTCAGAATGGTGAATGGAGTAAGGAACCTCTCAAATGGAGACCAAATGGGGTGCTTCTCAGTCTAACCCTAACCCTCTGTGTAATCCTAAATCAAACAAGATCAACACTGACAGATTTACTGGAGCAGAGGATGATTGTCTGAGTAGATGTTAGACTGAGAACTGGTGGAGGATGAACACTGACTCCTGGAGAGGGGGGGTGATGGAGGAGTGATGGGGGAAGAAGGATGGGTAGGGAAGATGGGGGAGACAAACACTAACACAGACTCCACTAACCATAACAACTATATGTTTATGGATTTGTTTTACACAATAAGGACTAGGTTAAAGGGTTAGGGTTCATCCATGTGTGTCAAACACTTTTGTGCAGGGGCAGAGCTACGTGGTTCCAGGTTAATTCAGAAAATCATGTCATCATTCTACAGATATTGAACACATTGTTCCCAGGTTCTGTTTACTTTTAAGTATGAACATTAGGCTTAGGGTTCAGGTAAGCCTAAGCTGTAGAACCCTGTGTGTACCCACCTGTTCCCACTTCAAAGAATGTCCAGATGTGTCCTACTGTTCTAGGTTCATATGCATCACCATGTCATGAATTTTTTTTTTAAATTTTCCCCCAGGCCAATGAATGCATCATGCAGCATTATGTGTTTGTCATAACAGGGAAATATATCCAAAACAGTGCAATAATTTATATTAATGTTTATATTGTTTATACATTTATTAAATAATTTATATTGTATATAGAATGTATCTATTATTTATTTATAGAAAGGATTATTCTTGTGTGCTATGCTATAATCTTTCTGCTGTAAACCTGAAATTTTCCCTAGTTGGACTAATAAAGGAATATCTTATTTTATCTTCCCCCAGGCCATTGAATGCATCACGCAGGGCCGTGAACTAGAGCGTCCTCGTACCTGTCCTCAGCAGGTGTATGTTCTGATGCAGGGCTGTTGGCAGAGGGAACCCCAGCAGAGGACACTAATTAAGGAAGTCCACAACCGCCTGCTGGGCCTGGTCCGCAACCCTCCTCTCTACCTGGATATACTGGGGTGACCCCACCCCCCTTGACATGGACATACTGGGGTAAACTTCCCCCTCGACCTGGACATACTGAGGTAAACCCCCCTCTGACCAGAATATGGACATACTGGGGTAAACCCCCCCCCCCTCGACCTGGACATACTGGGATAAAACCCCCCACGACCTTGACATACTGGGGTAAAACCCCCCTCGACCTGGACATACTGTTATAAACAACAATATCATCTTCATCATCTTCCTCTTCTTCCTTTTCCTCCTATTCTGCCTCATTTTCCTTCTCCCCCTCCTCTTTGTCCTCCTCCTCCATAGGTTAAATCTAAACCTACTGGACTTGTGTTTTGGCTTAATGACCTTTGACCTCTGGAAACCTGTCAAATGTTTACCAAAGTGTTTACTGTTTATCTAAAAGGAGGCACATGTTCTGCTGGGGTTAAGGGTTAGAGTTAAGGGTTAGGGTTGGGGTTATGGTGGTTTAGAATAGACACGGACCAATGAGCTGACCAATGGGCGGTCCAATGCGTGTGGTCTAGTGGGTGGTCCAATTGGTGGTCGAAGGCCAATGCAAGTGAACAGAAATGAGCTGAGCCTGTGCTTTTGGCTCAGTTTTCAAATGTGTAACAAAGTGTAAAATTAACTCTCGAGTGTAATGTGACTTTTGTATTTAATTAATCTGATTATTAAAGAGTTAATTCCAATGTATGATATGAATGTTTTCTGTAAACAAGTGAAAGTGTTAATGTTTTCTGTCAAAGACTATTAAAATGTGTAAAAACCCTTAACCCTGTATGGAGTTAAATTAACACCAAAACTAAAAGAATACACTGTGTAACAACACATAACATGTGTGGAGTTAAATTAACTCTTAAAAGAATAAAATGTGTAAAAACCCTTAACCCTATACAGATGTAAGTTAACATCTATACTGAAAGAATGTGAACTTGTTCTGACTTTCAACAAACTTTCTTTAGTTACGGCAATGTTAACCCTGCATCAATAAAACACACTTTCTTTAGCTAAGCTAATGTTAGCCATATTGCACACTTTCTTTAATTAAGCCTGTACCATCATGTTAAGTGTAGAAACAACCTCAGGTGTAATTGTTGGATACATGACATTGTAGAAAACCCTATACTTTTTATACTGAAGACAATTAACACTCTAATTAAAAGACTAACACTATCTCGTACCATTCTCTTTGTTTCTTCATAGACCGTGTGAGAATGGGTAATTAATAAAATACACAAAGAAGCTCTACTTCCTGATTGGACTTCCGGTTTGGGAGGTCCTGCAAGATGGTGGGTTGACTTATTGCATTTCCCAGAGCTCGTTCAATTAAGTCCAAAAATGTAGTTTCAAGTTGTTGAAAGTCCATTCTTCTTCATTCATTCTTCGCAATGAATCTCATCTCATTTACTGAACCCACTTTATTCTCACAAGGGTCACAGGGGTTGCATGGAGCCTACTCCAGCTACAATGGGTGAAGGCGGGGTTCATCCAAGTCTCCAGTTCATCGCATCGCAGAGCGTATAGAGACAAACAATCAGTCTCACATTCACACCTATGGACAATATACTGTACATTAACCAATTAACCTATGCAGTCTAACCCTAACTGGACTATTATCAACTGGTAATTTACCATTTGATACTAGTCCAGTAGTAGATAATGATCCAAACTATAGACCACAGTTATATGTTAAAACTAGTGGTAATAATTGCTCTGCTTCTGGTAAGTAATGAAATGGAGACTTCTGCCAGCAGACGCTCCGTACATTTACATGCACTTAGAAATGTTTGCCTTAGTCCAAGTCTATGTTTCCAAAGCCCTACTGTATATATACACCATAGTCAGACTATAATCGAATTGAACTGGACTTTGAGAAGTCTGACTAACCAAGTCAGATAATGTGATTGTAATTGAATTTCTCCCCTGTATGTAAACACCACTTAACCTTAGCTCAATTATGACTGGTCTGGACACGCCCCCTTCAGGAAGTGATCAGAGTCACCATAACCACATGTATGTTACTGAAATATAACAGAATGAATAGTACGTACCAAATATACTGAACTGCTGCATGGTTGTGGTCCATATCTGGGTGTTGTTTTTCTCCTTCTACGTCTGCTTCAAATCTGTCCCGTTTGTTTACTAATTATTCGTTTATGGTGCTAACCCGAATAATGCCAACATGGAAGGGCGTGTACCATCACCTAGTGTCATGCTTCACTCAATAATTCAAATTTCTTCTGCGCATGTAAACTCGGATTTCTGGGAACCTTAAGTTATGTCCTTAATTTCAGCCAATAACTTGACTCAAATGTGTATGTTAACAAACTGAACATTTTATTTCTTTACAAAGAAAGGTCAGTTTTGCACACAAGTGGTGACTGTGAGAAAAGACTCCACGGTGCTTCGAGGATCCACCTTTTCATCCTCCAGTATCAGGGTGTACATTTTACACACACTTTGCATTTCACATTAAAAAAGTTAAATGAGGTTGGAATTCAAAAGTTGTTCATTTAGGTATATATTAAACTACAGACCCCAGGTATGTGTTAAACTACAGACCCCAGGTATCTGTTAAACTACAGACTCCAGGTATATGTTAAACTACATACCCCAGGTATGTGTTAAACTACAGACCCCAGGTATCTGTTAAACTACAGACCCCAGGTATCTGTTAAACTACATACCCCAGGTATGTGTTAAACTACAGACCCCAGGTATCTGTTAAACTACAGACCCCAGGTATCTGTTAAACTACAGACCCCAGGTATCTGTTAAACTACAGACCCCAGGTATATGTTAAACTACAGACCCCAGGTATATGTTAAACTACAGACCCCAGGTATGTGTTAAACTACATACCCCAGGTATGTGTTAAACTACAGACCCCAGGTATGTGTTAAACTACAGACCCCAGGTATGTGTTAAACTACAGACCCCAGATATGTGTTAAACTACATACCCCAGGTATGTGTTAAACTAC
Organism: Siphamia tubifer; assembly: GCA_020466265.1. Taxonomy (NCBI): domain Eukaryota; kingdom Metazoa; phylum Chordata; class Actinopteri; order Kurtiformes; family Apogonidae; genus Siphamia; species Siphamia tubifer. Next base: position 9,179,226 of record CM035798.1, on the reverse strand, counting down.
AGACCCCAGGTATGTGTTAAACTACATACCCCAGGTATATGTTAAACTACAGACCCCAGGTATATGTTAAACTACATACCCCAGGTATGTGTTAAACTACAGACCCCAGGTATGTGTTAAACTACAGACCCCAGGTATATGTTAAACTACATACCCCAGGTATGTGTTAAACTACAGACCCCAGGTATGTGTTAAACTACAGACCCCAGGTACATGTTAAACCACATGCCCCAGGTACATGTTAAACTACAGACCCCAGGTATATGTTAAACTACAGACCCCAGGTATATGTTAAACTACATACCCCAGGTATGTGTTAAACTACAGACCCCAGGTATGTGTTAAACTACAGACCCCAGGTATGTGTTAAACTACAGACCCCAGGTACGTGTTAAACTACAGACCCCAGGTACGTGTTAAACTACAGACCCCAGGTAGGTGTTAAACTACAGACCCCAGGTATATGTTAAACTACAGACCCCAGGTATCTGTTAAACTACAGACCCCAGGTATGTGTTAAACTACATACCCCAGGTATGTATTAAACTACAGACCCCAGGTATATGTTAAACTACAGACCCCAGGTATCTGTTAAACTACAGACCCCAGGTATATGTTAAACTACAGACCCCAGGTATCTGTTAAACTACAGACCCCAGGTATGTGTTAAACTACAGACCCAGGTATCTGTTAAACTACAGACCCCAGGTATGTGTTAAACTACATACCCCATGTATGTGTTAAACTACAGACCCCAGGTACGTGTTAAACTACAGACCCCAGGTACATGTTAAACTACATACCTCAGGTACATGTTAAACTACATACCCCAGGTACATGTTAAACTACAGACCCCAGGTATATGTTAAACTACAGACCCCAGGTATATGTTAAACTACAGACCCCAGGTATGTGTTAAACTACAGACCCCAGGTACATGTTAAACTACATACCCCAGGTACGTGTTAAACTACAGACCCCAGGTATATGTTAAACTACAGACCCCAGGTACATGTTAAACTACATACCCCAGGTACGTGTTAAACTACAGACCCCAGGTATATGTTAAACTACAGACCCCAGGTATGTGTTAAACTACAGACCCCAGGTACGTGTTAAACAACAGACCCCAGGTACGTGTTAAACTACAGACCCCAGGTACGTGTTAAACTACATACCCCAGGTATGTATTAAACTACAGACCCCAGGTATATGTTAAACTACAGACCCCAGGTATCTGTTAAACTACAGACCCCAGGTATATGTTAAACTACAGACCCCAGGTATCTGTTAAACTACAGACCCCAGGTATGTGTTAAACTACAGACCCCAGGTATCTGTTAAACTACAGACCCCAGGTATGTGTTAAACTACATACCCCAGGTATGTGTTAAACTACATACCCCAGGTATGTGTTAAACTACAGACCCCAGGTACGTGTTAAACTACAGACCCCAGGTACATGTTAAACTACATACCCCAGGTACATGTTAAACTACATACCCCAGGTACATGTTAAACTACAGACCCCAGGTATATGTTAAACTACAGACCCCAGGTATATGTTAAACTACATACCCCAGGTATGTGTTAAACTACAGACCCCAGGTACGTGTTAAACTACAGACCCCAGGTACGTGTTAAACTACATACCCCAGGTACATGTTAAACTACAGACCCCAGGTATATGTTAAACTACAGACCCCAGGTATATGTTAATCTACATACCCCAGGTATGTGTTAAACTACAGACCCCAGGTATGTGTTAAACTACAGACCCCAGGTATGTGTTAAACTATAGACCCCAGGTATGTGTTAAACTACAGACCCCAGGTACGTGTTAAACTACATACCCAAGGTACGTGTTAAACTACAGACCCCAGGTACGTGTTAAACTACAGACCCCAGGTAAATGTTAATCTACATACCCCAGGTACGTGTTAAACTACAGACCCCAGGTACGTGTTAAACTACAGACCCCAGGTACGTGTTAAACTACAGACCCCAGGTACGTGTTAAACTACATACCCCAGGTACATGTTAAACTACAGACCCCAGGTATATGTTAAACTACATACCCCAGGTATGTGTTAAACTATAGACCTCAGGTATATGTTAAACTACAGACCCCAGGTATATGTTAAACTACAGACCCCAGGTATATGTTAAACTACATACCCCAGGTATGTGTTAAACTACATACCCCAGGTATGTGTTAAACTACATACCCCAGGTACGTGTTAAACTACAGACCCCAGGTATGTGTTACACTACATACCCCAGGTATGTGTTAAACTACAGACCCCAGGTATGTGTTAAACTACAGACCCCAGGTATGTGTTAAACTACAGACCCCAGGTACGTGTTAAACTACAGACCCCAGGTACATGTTAAACTACATACCCCAGGTACATGTTAAACTACAGACCCCAGGTATATGTTAAACTACAGACCCCAGGTATATGTTAAACTACATACCCCAGGTATGTGTTAAACTACAGACCCCAGGTACATGTTAAACTACATACCCCAGGTACGTGTTAAACTACAGACCCCAGGTATATGTTAAACTACAGACCCCAGATACGTGTTAAACTACATACCCCAGGTACGTGTTAAACTACAGACCCCAGGTATGTGTTAAACTACAGACCCCAGGTATGTGTTAAACAACAGACCCCAGGTACGTGTTAAACTACAGACCCCAGGTACGTGTTAAACTACAGACCCCAGGTACGTGTTAAACTACAGACCCCAGGTACGTGTTAAACTACAGACCCCAGGTAGGTGTTAAACTACAGACCCCAGGTATCTGTTAAACAACAGACCCCAGGTATGTGTTAAACTACATACCCCAGGTATGTATTAAACTACAGACCCCAGGTATATGTTAAACTACAGACCCCAGGTATCTGTTAAACTACAGACCCCAGGTATATGTTAAACTACAGACCCCAGGTATATGTTAAACTACAGACCCCAGGTATGTGTTAAACTACAGACCCAAGGTATGTGTTAAACTACAGACCCCAGGTATCTGTTAAACTACAGACCCCAGGTATGTGTTAAACTACAGACCCCAGGTATGTGTTAAACTACAGACCCCAGGTACGTGTTAAACTACAGACCCCAGGTACGTGTTAAACTACATACCCCAGGTACATGTTAAACTACATACCCCAGGTACATGTTAAACTACAGACCCCAGGTATATGTTAAACTACAGACCCCAGGTATATGTTAAACTACATACCCCAGGTATGTGTTAAACTACAGACCCCAGGTATGTGTTAAACTACAGACCCCAGGTACGTGTTAAACTACATACCCCAGGTACATGTTAAACTACAGACCCCAGGTATATGTTAAACTACAGACCCCAGGTATATGTTAATCTACATACCCCAGGTATGTGTTAAACTACAGACCCCAGGTATGTGTTAAACTACAGACCCCAGGTATGTGTTAAACTACAGACCCCAGGTATGTGTTAAACTATAGACCCCAGGTACGTGTTAAACTACAGACCCCAGGTACGTGTTAAACTACATACCCCAGGTATGTGTTAAACTACAGACCCCAGGTATGTGTTAAACTACATACCCCAGGTATGTATTAAACTACAGACCCCAGGTATATGTTAAACTACAGACCCCAGGTATCTGTTAAACTACAGACCCCAGGTATATGTTAAACTACAGACCCCAGGTATATGTTAAACTACAGACCCCAGGTATGTGTTAAACTACATACCCCAGGTATGTATTAAACTACAGACCCCAGGTATATGTTAAACTACAGACCCCAGGTATCTGTTAAACTACAGACCCCAGGTATATGTTAAACTACAGACCCCAGGTATATGTTAAACTACAGACCCCAGGTATGTGTTAAACTACAGACCCCAGGTATGTGTTAAACTACAGACCCCAGGTATCTGTTAAACTACAGACCCCAGGTATGTGTTAAACTACATACCCCAGGTACGTGTTAAACTACAGACCCCAGGTACGTGTTAAACTACAGACCCCAGGTACGTGTTAAACTACATACCCCAGGTACATGTTAAACTACATACCCCAGGTACGTGTTAAACTACAGACCCCAGGTATATGTTAAACTACAGACCCCAGGTACATGTTAAACTACATACCCCAGGTACGTGTTAAACTACAGACCCCAGGTACGTGTTAAACTACAGACCCCAGGTACGTGTTAAACTACAGACCCCAGGTACGTGTTAAACTACAGACCCCAGGTACGTGTTAAACTACATACCCCAGGTACATGTTAAACTACAGACCCCAGGTATATGTTAAACTACATACCCCAGGTATGTGTTAAACTATAGACCTCAGGTATATGTTAAACTACAGACCCCAGGTATATGTTAAACTACAGACCCCAGGTATATGTTAAACTACATACCCCAGGTATATGTTAAACTACATACCCCAGGTATGTGTTAAACTACATACCCCAGGTACGTGTTAAACTACAGACCCCAGGTATGTGTTAAACTACATACCCCAGGTATGTGTTAAACTACAGACCCCAGGTATGTGTTAAACTACAGACCCCAGGTATGTGTTAAACTACAGACCCCAGGTACGTGTTAAACTACAGACCCCAGGTACATGTTAAACTACATACCCCAGGTACATGTTAAACTACAGACCCCAGGTATATGTTAAACTACAGACCCCAGGTATATGTTAAACTACATACCCCAGGTATGTGTTAAACTACAGACCCCAGGTATGTGTTAAACTACAGACCCCAGGTATGTGTTAAACTACAGACCCCAGGTACATGTTAAACTACATACCCCAGGTACGTGTTAAACTACAGACCCCAGGTATATGTTAAACTACAGACCCCAGGTACGTGTTAAACTACATACCCCAGGTACGTGTTAAACTACAGACCCCAGGTACGTGTTAAACTACAGACCCCAGGTATGTGTTAAACAACAGACCCCAGGTACGTGTTAAACTACAGACCCCAGGTACGTGTTAAACTACAGACCCCAGGTAGGTGTTAAACTACAGACCCCAGGTATCTGTTAAACTACAGACCCCAGGTATGTGTTAAACTACAGACCCCAGGTATGTGTTAAACTACATACCCCAGGTATGTATTAAACTACAGACCCCAGGTATATGTTAAACTACAGACCCCAGGTATCTGTTAAACTACAGACCCCAGGTATATGTTAAACTACAGACCCCAGGTATATGTTAAACTACAGACCCCAGGTATGTGTTAAACTACATACCCCAGGTATGTATTAAACTACAGACCCCAGGTATATGTTAAACTACAGACCCCAGGTATCTGTTAAACTACAGACCCCAGGTATATGTTAAACTACAGACCCCAGGTATATGTTAAACTACAGACCCCAGGTATGTGTTAAACTACAGACCCCAGGTATGTGTTAAACTACAGACCCCAGGTATCTGTTAAACTACAGACCCCAGGTATGTGTTAAACTACATACCCCAGGTACGTGTTAAACTACAGACCCCAGGTACGTGTTAAACTACAGACCCCAGGTACGTGTTAAACTACATACCCCAGGTACGTGTTAAACTACATACCCCAGGTACATGTTAAACTACAGACCCCAGGTATATGTTAAACTACATACCCCAGGTATGTGTTAAACTACAGACCCCAGGTATGTGTTAAACTACAGACCCCAGGTACGTGTTAAACTACATACCCCAGGTACATGTTACACTACAGACCCCAGGTATATGTTAAACTACAGACCCCAGGTATATGTTAATCTACATACCCCAGGTATGTGTTAAACTACAGACCCCAGGTATGTGTTAAACTACAGACCCCAGGTATGTGTTAAACTACAGACCCCAGGTATGTGTTAAACTATAGACCCCAGGTACGTGTTAAACTACAGACCCCAGGTACGTGTTAAACTACATACCCCAGGTACATGTTAAACTACAGACCCCAGGTACATGTTAAACTACAGACCCCAGGTATATGTTAATCTACATACCCCAGGTATGTGTTAAACTACAGACCCCAGGTACGTGTTAAACTACAGACCCCAGGTATGTGTTAAACTACAGACCCCAGGTATGTGTTAAACTACAGACCCCAGGTATGTGTTAAACTACAGACCCCAGGTACGTGTTAAACTACAGACCCCAGGTACATGTTAAACTACATACCCCAGGTACATGTTAAACTACAGACCCCAGGTATATGTTAAACTACAGACCCCAGGTATATGTTAAACTACATACCCCAGGTATGTGTTAAACTACAGACCCCAGGTACGTGTTAAACTACATACCCCAGGTACGTGTTAAACTACAGACCCCAGGTATATGTTAAACTACAGACCCCAGGTATGTGTTAAACTACAGACCCCAGGTATGTGTTAAACAACAGACCCCAGGTATGTGTTAAACTACAGACCTCAGGTATATGTTAAACTACAGACCCCAGGTATATGTTAAACTACATACCCCAGGTATGTGTTAAACTACAGACCCCAGGTACGTGTTAAACTACAGACCCCAGGTACGTGTTAAACTACAGACCCCAGGTACATGTTAAACTACATACCCCAGGTACATGTTAAACTACATACCCCAGGTATATGTTAAACTACAGACCCCAGGTATATGTTAAACTACATACCCCAGGTATGTGTTAAACTACAGACCCCAGGTATGTGTTAAACTACAGACCCCAGGTATGTGTTAAACTACAGACCCCAGGTATGTGTTAAACTACAGACCTCAGGTATGTGTTAAACTACAGACCCCAGGTATATGTTAAACTACATACCCCAGGTATGTGTTAAACTACAGACCTCAGGTATATGTTAAACTACAGACCCCAGGTATATGTTAAACTACAGACCCCAGGTATATGTTAAACTACATACCCCAGGTATATGTTAAACTACATACCCCAGGTATGTGTTAAACTACATACCCCAGTTATGTGTTAAACTACAGACCCCAGGTACGTGTTACACTACAGACCCCAGGTATATGTTAAACTACATACCCCAGGTATGTGTTAAACTACAGACCCCAGGTATGTGTTAAACTACAGACCCCAGGTATGTGTTAAACTACAGACCCCAGGTACGTGTTAAACTACAGACCCCAGGTACGTGTTAAACTACAGACCCCAGGTACATGTTAAACTACATACCCCAGGTACATGTTAAACTACAGACCCCAGGTATATGTTAAACTACAGACCCCAGGTATATGTTAAACTACATACCCCAGGTATGTGTTAAACTACAGACCCCAGGTACGTGTTAAACTACAGACCCCAGGTACATGTTAAACTACATACCCCAGGTACGTGTTAAACTACAGACCCCAGGTATATGTTAAACTACAGACCCCAGGTACATGTTAAACTACATACCCCAGGTACGTGTTAAACTACAGACCCCAGGTATATGTTAAACTACAGACCCCAGGTATGTGTTAAACTACAGACCCCAGGTATGTGTTAAACAACAGACCCCAGGTATGTGTTAAACTACAGACCTCAGGTATGTGTTAAACTACAGACCCCAGGTATGTGTTAAACTACAGACCCCAGGTACATGTTAAACTACATACCCCAGGTACGTGTTAAACTACATACCCCAGGTACATGTTAAACTACAGACCCCAGGTATATGTTAAACTACAGACCCCAGGTATGTGTTAAACTACAGACCTAAGGTATATGTTAAACTACAGACCCCAGGTATGTGTTAAACTACAGACCTCAGGTATATGTTAAACTACATACCCCAGGTATGTGTTAAACTATAGACCTCAGGTATGTGTTAAACTAAAGACCCCAGGTATATGTTAAACTACAGACCCCAGGTATATGTTAAACTACATACCCCAGGTATGTGTTAAACTACAGACCTCAGGTATATGTTAAACTACAGACCCCAGGTATATGTTAAACTACAGACCCCAGGTATATGTTAAACTACATACCCCAGGTATATGTTAAACTACATACCCCAGGTATGTGTTAAACTACATACCCCAGTTATGTGTTAAACTACAGACCCCAGGTACGTGTTACACTACAGACCCCAGGTATATGTTAAACTACATACCCCAGGTATGTGTTAAACTACAGACCCCAGGTATGTGTTAAACTACAGACCCCAGGTATGTGTTAAACTACAGACCCCAGGTACGTGTTAAACTACAGACCCCAGGTACGTGTTAAACTACAGACCCCAGGTACATGTTAAACTACATACCCCAGGTACATGTTAAACTACAGACCCCAGGTATATGTTAAACTACAGACCCCAGGTATATGTTAAACTACATACCCCAGGTATGTGTTAAACTACAGACCCCAGGTACGTGTTAAACTACAGACCCCAGGTACATGTTAAACTACATACCCCAGGTACGTGTTAAACTACAGACCCCAGGTATATGTTAAACTACAGACCCCAGGTACATGTTAAACTACATACCCCAGGTACGTGTTAAACTACAGACCCCAGGTATATGTTAAACTACAGACCCCAGGTATGTGTTAAACTACAGACCCCAGGTATGTGTTAAACAACAGACCCCAGGTACGTGTTAAACTACAGACCTCAGGTATGTGTTAAACTACAGACCCCAGGTATGTGTTAAACTACAGACCCCAGGTACATGTTAAACTACATACCCCAGGTACGTGTTAAACTACAGACCCAGGTACATGTTAAACTACAGACCCCAGGTATATGTTAAACTACAGACCCCAGGTATGTGTTAAACTACAGACCTAAGGTATATGTTAAACTACAGACCCCAGGTATGTGTTAAACTACAGACCTCAGGTATATGTTAAACTACATACCCCACGTATGTGTTAAACTACAGACCTAAGGTATATGTTAAACTACAGACCCCAGGTATGTGTTAAACTACAGACCTCAGGTATATGTTAAACTACATACCCCAGGTATGTGTTAAACTACAGACCCCAGGTATATGTTAAACTACAGACCCCAGGTATGTGTTAAACTACAGACCCCAGGTATATGTTAAACTACTAAATGCACTGTTCTACGACAGTATTATCTTTATTGTCACAAAATAATTTTTAAAATGGCGATTGAATAAAATAAAATAAATACCGTAGTTAATAAATAGTTTCTGTGCCTCTGAACTCAGATAACAGAACAAACTGTAGCAGGATCTGGAGTTGATAAAAATCTGAAACATGACTTTCATGAGGAATCATTCCTCATCTATTACTCAGTGATCCGAAGGCTGTTAGCAGATCAGTGGTGCTGAGTGCTGCTGCCAGCATGAGGTCAAAGGAGGAATTACATTTTAAATTTCTTTTAACTGTCTGACCAGGCCATAAATAATACATTCTAAAATTGAATGTGTGGGACGTACAACATCTTCCAGTGAAACCATGGTACGACTGTATATGTTTGAGCCAGAGTCACATACCGAGCAAAAAGAGGCTCCTGAACAAATTCAATAACCAAGGAGGATACAACAAGACTCTTTCTACACGGTTAGTTGGGTGGCAGTCCAATCTTCAACCCCTTAACAAAGACTCATCCCCATAACAATTTTTTTTATGGGGATGAATGTTATGGGGTTGAAGACTTTAGCTAAAAATCCACATCAGCTATGATATGAGCATTAGAAAGCATGAAGAAAACAAGACATAAATACATTTTCCAAGACAATTATTTTTCTTTTCCCCAAACAATACTAAATATAATTTATGTTTGTAACAGTGTTGAAAGGTTGAGCTCGACAATCTCAATCTGATGATAAAAACAAATAAATATAGATAAGAAAGTATGGTAATGTCTTTACAGTTTGAGAGGGAAAAAACGTCAATAATGTCACTTCCTGGGTGCTTCCTGGGTGACTAAACCATTATTTTAAAAAAAGCGTGATTGATATCCCATTACAGGGTTGAGTGAAATTAGGGGAGAAAATTAAATAGTGCTATTTAATGAATAATTAAAATATTTGTTCATATTTCTTATGTGAAGGTTAGTGTAGTCAGAAAAAAATGTGGTTACTGGCAATTTAAGCCTTTGCCGTGAACCACGTCCAGTGCAAGGCCTATTGAGTCCACTATGATCACCAGGGGACGAAATATGACAGGGACGGCTCGCACCACTCACACACGTCAATGTCAATCTTTTTCTATTTATTTCAGGAATATTCTTCTGTATTAATTCCAGATGAGTTGTGTTCTACAACTAACATATTGATTACATGTCTTGATTGAATTGTGCTTCTATTTATTAGAAATAGCAACACATAAAATACAGCTACTTTTATAGCTGAGCAAACACATTGAAATGAAATAAAAATTGAAGATCACAGTATACCAAATAATGTACAGCTAAAATGTTGTAAATAATACATCACAAAAACTAGTAGACTGTTTCAAAACAAATATCCGTTCCCAGATGGAGGTCTCCAGTAGAAAACTAGTGTGAAAACATATATACTATGTATATGGTATAACATATTCTAAATAAAAAAATCACAATAACCCAAATTGACCTGATTCAAAAGAAAAATGGAAGTTTACAGTAGAAAGCAAATATGAGAAGATGTTATAATCAATAAATTGGTCATAATGTCTTTCTGGAGTTGAGGTTTATTGGTAGCTGAGTGTGTTTCAATCCGGAACTAACATGTGTTTATGCCAAGTGGTGTTGCTGTGTTACACATAAAGGATTCCTAACTGTTTTATTTTTCACCATGCTGGGTAGTTGGCCATGTGATGGCGAGTCAACTGGTGGAGCTGCCACCTTACACGACACTGACAGGCTTGGCATAGACAGACTACTTCCAGACAGAAACTGCTCACTTGGCATCGTGGTGCCATAAGCCCCTGAGGGGTTACAGGCTCCCCATGCAGCGAGCCCAGGCAGACGCCAGGTAGGGGAAGCTATCACACCTCGGCAGGACAGTTCCTTGTCCTGGTGGGGTGAGGCCCTCCGGACAGTGATAGGGCTTAAGCTACGGGTCTACAATGCCTCAGACACTCCTGTATGGCGCTGAAACCTGGCCATTGAACAACACCTTTGTGGCCAGGCTTGAGGGTTTCAACTCCAGGGCCCTCAGAAAGATTTAAGTTATCAACTGAAGCCAGCATGTCACAAATTGGACCCTAAGGGACCAAACCCAACAGCCCCCAGCATCTCATCTCGCAGCAATTCAGTAAGTGTGCTGATATGGCCACATCATCCGACTGCCCTTGGAACATCCAACAAGCACCATCCTGGCATTTAATCCACAGTTTGTGAAGGTGCAACCTGCACCTGCTAGCTGGATGTAGTGGCCCAGGATCTTAGGGCCCTGGCACAAGCCCAACATCTTGCCCGTAACAGAACCAAATAGAGAGACCTGGTTGCCATGGTTGGCTCTACATGCCCTGAAGTGCAAGAGTACTGATGATGATGACACGTAAAGGCCTGTGTCCACAGGATGTGTGTTAGCGCCCAGAGCACTAAAAGCCTTGTCTCCCAGGTGCTTTCTGAAAAACTTGTGTTGTTGCTAAGTTACACAGACATCATGCAACTCCGTGTTAGATCCATTGTATATGTAAATATTAATATGCGGCCATTCTTTTGGGTGGTTGTTGACTGTGGTTGTCCAACCTCCTCCTTGCTTTTGATTGGTCAGTAAGAGAATTGTGACATTGACAAGTGCAGCGCTGTTCTAAAAGTTTAACTATTTCCAACTCGCAGCACTCTGACATTTTTGTCTTGATTTTATTCGTTGATGAACACGCACATTGGCACAGTTATAATTAGTGTTTTTTAGAAAAGTTGTGTTGTTTCATCATCGCCCCATCTTCATCATGGGAAAATGGGTCGTCAACGAACATATTTCGTCTCGTCTCATTTGACGAAGTTAACACTGCATGCTTGTCAAGTCAGCAGAGGTGGAGTGTAGGCGACCCTTGACAACATCAGGATTACACCAGCCCACAATAAGAGCCTTCATGGATGACCTAACTATCACCACCACATCCATCCCAGGAAGTAGATAGATCCTCCAAGGCCTAGAGAAGCTCATCACCTGGACCAAGATGAGCTTTAAGACAGAAAATCAAGGTCGCTAGTACTAAAGAGAGGCAAGGTGGTGAACAAGTTCTGTTTTTCACTGTCTGGAGTCGACATACCATCCATCATTGAGCGGCTAGTGAAAAGCACTTTGACTGTAGCATCAATCCAGAAAACCAGCAGAGAGCTTGAGGGCTGGCTAAGTTGGGTAGACAAGTCGGGTCTCCTAGGCAGGTTCAAGGCCTGGATTCACTGGCATGCTATCTTGCCCTGGATTCTATGGCCACTGCTTATGTTTGCAGTTTCAATCTCAACAGTTGAGGCCACAGAGAGATACATCAGCAGCTACCCGTGTAGATGGCTTGGCCTACCATGCAGTATCAGCAGTACCACCCTGTACAGCACCAGTAACATCCTGCAGCTCCCATTTAATGGTCTGACTGAAGTGTTCATGGTGTCCAGGACATGGGAGGTATTACAGTAAAGGGAATCTGGAGATGGAGGTGGCTGAGTCACAACTCAGGTAGAAGGCCCTGGTGGGACCCATCGCCAGAGAACATGCAGAAATGGGCTATTTCACAGCAATCAGGGTGGACAAGGCCAAGGAGAAAGAATGGCAGCTGCTCATCCAGGAGGAAGTGCAGGCAGGAGTGGAAGAACAACGCACAAGCAGGATGGTGGGAAAGGGACAGTAAGGAGCTGTTTCCCACCAAGAGGGAGAATGTTCTGCAACGAAAAACAACATCTGGAAATTCATCTGGGGCAAAACAGAGACATCCTGTTCTCTATGTACAGGACAGGGATCCCTGGAACACCTCCTCGGCAGCTGTATGGACCTATGAAATCCATTGATGTGAACAATGTGGAGTATGATGATGTGTTAGCTCAGACTTTGCATGTTCAGTCTGTATCTCAAGACATCTATGCAACCAATTGCATATCAGTGGGACAGAGGATTAATCATTTACAATGACATTGAACATGAAATGTCTGTGTTTTGCAGAATAGAAAAAAACATTTTTGTTGACAGTGTTGTCTTATTCCTTGTAAGCAGGTTTGTAGTGGACTATTTCAGTGAAGATTTTCATTCTTACAAATTATTTGAAACCAGTGACAAAGACATTGTTAAAGTCTTGTGATTTTATAAGCCCTTCGATTTACAAACTGCTTATAGTGGAGATGAGAGTGAATATATTGTGCCACTGTTTTATTTGTAATTGTTGTTAAATGTTTCACTGGATGTTTTTTTTTACTTGGTCACTGCTGGTCTGTGAACTTATGATGTAACAAGAGTGTGTATTTATGTGAGCTTTTGTAGCCTTACATGACTATGACTGAAATTTTTCAGATTTGGTGAACTGTATGTTAGGCTAGTATCCTCAGAAGTAATTTTTAATGTATTGTTTTTAATGTATGTAATGTAAAAACAAAAGTAATGGATGTTAATTAACACATTCGTTACCGGAAATAACACAATGTTTGTGTTATCCTATGACGCATTAACAGTGCCGGGAATAACGGTGTTACAGTATAATGGCATTACTAACGCAAACACTCACGTAACGCAGTAATTACTTAATTACTTCATCCATAACTGCATCGCTGTTACCGTTACTCGGGAAATAATATGATGCCTTACAATTTGATGAATTGGGGCGCAAGTGTTCCCCGGATACAGACAACAACTGAGAGTCAGTGGTGCATATGTCTGAACCAAGCTCACATTCAGCTAGAACAGGATCAGCATAGAACTGCACTGGCATGAAAACAAAATCGATCATGATTTGCTGAGAAGTCAACTGTCCTGTTCCCATACACACATACACAAGTCAAATACACATGGAGATGATGGCAGCACTAAGTTGCAAGGTCGCATTTCAGCTCTGTTTGAGAAAAATATCAATTGCACTATTAATATTTGCTTTTCTCTTCGCTAATTTCTTTTCTAAGCAAGTTTCTGTGCGTTAATATAAAGGGTGTAAACACTTAAAATGATTTTAACATAAGTTGTTGTTCATGAGAATTCAGTTGATGAATGTACAATAGAAAAATATACAGACATTATTGTGTTGTTTTTTCACTAATAATAGAATAAGAATTTATAGACATCATTATTTCATCACCACCTGTTCACCTGTATACTTAAATGCAATGTTAAAAAAATATTAACATTTTGACCAAATTCAAGTAACTTTCTAAAAATATTACATTTTCAGTATTTAAAATGTATTTCCTGTTTATAATGTATTGCAGGTTGCAATCTGTTCTTTTTCAATAAATAAGTGTTTGGTAAGTTTGTGGAGATTTGAACTGAAAACACTAGCCTAAACTCAAGCAGCTTTAGTTCTGTTATAAACTTCTACGTGTCTGCACACACTGCACACAGTTTACAGCATTGTGATAACATGGTTTATTTCTGTTAAGTTTAACTTTTACCATCGATAATGGACCATTTTCACAAAAAGCAGACAGAGGAGCGTTACCGAACTTACTGTTAAACATCCCAGACTAGGGCATTAACGACTCTTATTATCTCTCAATAAAGTTGAGTTGCGTCGACTGGGTCGTAATGACGTCATCATATTGTCAGCGGAAAAACAACAGACACACGTTTAAAAAAAAGCCAAAACAAAAAACACGGACACGTCTGTCCAGTAATGAGCAACTTGTATTAAAGTTCACTGCAACGTGTCAAGGAGGGGGTGAGGTGAGAGAGGACTCAAATGCACAGTGTTGAAGGGAGAACAGATTTAATAACAAAAACACAACATAAAGACAAGACAGAGACAAAACCAAACCAAAACCTGGGAACAAACGGCCAGAGTCCGTGGTGATGATGAATGTCCGGGTTATGGTGACTGAGGAGATGGAAAACCGTTTGAGTTATGGAGGTGACGTTACTGAATGGTCCCGCACTGGCAACTGCAAGCCTTACTGCTTTTATAGCCACAGATGAGGAACGGCTTGCAGCTGCGCAGTGCGGGACCAGGTGAGTGTGGAGAGCACTGGGGGAAAGGTTAACAGAGCAGAGGTCATGACACAACGTAACAATGTCCACTGACACAAACAGCACCTTAACCCCAACAAAACAAAGGCTAACGTTAGCAAAGAGTTTTCTGTCAAATGTAACTGAACATCAGTAGGTGAACATATGTCTGCATTTGGTCTGAACCCAAGGCTCTAAAACTGGACTGTCCACACGTCTGTCACATGTCCTCACTTTTTATATTATGTGTAATAAGTTTAAGGCCAACAAGATGAACAAAACACTGTCCATATCATGTGTTTGGAGGAAAAAAGAGCGTGTCTTAATGCAGTGCTACTTATCACACAGGTTAGCTAGCAAATGCTGCTCGTATCCCTCAGGTTAACATATACCTCTTCAGATGGCCGCACCGTTTTTTTTTCATCTAAAATGAAGTATTTCCACACATGTGATGTGTGTTTTGTTAACCCAACACAACTGTCTTACCTGCAGGTGTATTGTTTACGTCTGGTTTGTGTTTACGCGCAAGTGAGCGCGCGAAGACAGAGAGGAGGCAGGGTGAGAAGAATAACATGCAACTTGTCCACTCCTCCAAATTTAAGTCAACTTGTGCTAGAAAAGTCGGCGTGTCGACTAGTCGACATTTTAGTTAATGCCCTATCCCAGACAGTAGAAAGCCAGTAATATTGAAAGTCAAGTGCCAAAAGTGCCACTTTTAACATTTGCAGATATTGGGAGAATTGTGAAGGAGAATTCACTAACAAAAAAGAAACTTGATAAAGGCTAAGATTTTTTCTGTGAGGAAAAAGTATAAATGTAAGGAGAGAGAACCCTGGGGCTAAGTGCTACTGAACTGATAACTACGTCCATAAATCATTAGTATATCCACTTATACCGAGGACTAGGGTTCTAGGGTTATGTATGGATAGTATAAAGGACATGGACTATTTCACAATTTTATATTTGTTCTGTCTATGGTTCAAGTCGTCTTGTTAGCATAATATTAGCGTTAGCTGAATGCTATCATAATCCATTCATTTTTCTCTGGCAGTGTGTGTTTATGTTGGTGTTTGTTTGTCATAGTATCTAATGTAGTAGACGGGCAGGTTTTGGTGAGGGCTAAATGCTACCCATCACAAAGAAAAAAGAGGAGCCTCACGAACTCCAGGTTTGATCAGTGTTCATACATTTACTGTGACTTACTGCTGTTCACTGGCTGCAGTTCTATGCCTATTTAAACTCTTTTCTTCCAATGCTAATGTTGTTTTCTGCTGACACTGATGCACTGGCATCTAAAAGCTAAAGATCCTAACTACAGTTTGAGTCAAACAATACTTATTTATGTTCACCATAACATTCAACACCATAGCGATTTGTTTTATATCAACTCTTACCGACGTTAACAGCTGCTGTTTTTGACACTGTTCATACACTGGCGCCTTTTTCTGTAGGAATATAATCATTCCAAGAAAAATGCGAGGGACAGACAAGATGTAGTGTTCTGATGTGAAGTGTCTGCTGTAGACAGAGTGCTCCTTTTTTTCAATTATAAAACTCGGCCCCTCCATAATGCTGAATAGCCGGGAGCATTTTCATCCAGCTTCGCCATTAACAGGGAAGGAGTAGAATGAAATATAAGACTGCTTCTGGACGTTACAACAACGTCCTGGTATGTTACAATAACTTTTGGTTGTTGCTGTCATCTTTACCATTTAAGTTTTGCCGGTGCGGAAGTAGGGTTACGCTCCGCTTACGTATGTCCGGTGCAAAATGCGTAAGTTGTGAAAAAGGTCCATAGATCATAAAGATCTTTAGATGTGATTTAAGATGCTTCCTTAAAAACACTGTCAAAGTAACATCACAGAACAAGGATGAATACCCTGTTTAACTGTTTTTCCATTTCTTTGACATTTTTAAGCAAAAAAAAAAAAAAAAAAGGCAAAAATTATTTTCCTGGTAACTAATTACTTTGCTAGTGGAGTAATGCAATGCAATAACTTTTTGGGGGAAGTAAGTAGTTATTGTAATTAATTACTTTATCAAAGTAATTTACCCAGCACTGCACATTAAAGTGTATTTTTAACACTATGTATGTTGAAAATTAACACTCAAAGTGCAAGGCAATAACAAAATTGTAGTGTTAAAAATACAATTTAATGTTTCATAAAATAACATTACATATGTCAAAAAATTTACAATCAAAATGAATGGGAATAACATTAGTCAAAAGTGCACCTAGGTGGTGTCACAAAACAAGCATCAAATATTTAAAGCTATTAAAGAATTAAAACATTAACCCTGTCCAAAGTGTAATTTTAACTCAAAATCCCTGAGAACTATATAAACTTGGAAAAAGTGTTGAAATTAACTCAGTGTGAGTTGATTTAACACTTGCAATTTTGCTGTGTAGCTTGTGGCAGTGACTTATCATTAAATGACATTACTCCACATATAATGAAAAACACAGAGCATAGTATTTTAAAATATAATTAAATGGCCCTGTTGAAGGTGTTGAATAAACATTCATTGCATATGTATTAATATGTTTGCTCATGTTTTAGATATTTAATCCAAATTTTTATGGTGTTTTTTCCTGTTTAGTTTTTGAATATGTTATGGACTTTTCATTCCTTTTTTGTCTTAGTTTTAACATGGTTTGTAAATATTTTTTGCTGCATATTTTTTTGTATATTTTGTGGGCAGTTTGAGTACAAAAACAAAAAAAAACTCCCCACACAAAACAGTCGACTGACAAAGTGTGTTGGTCATGATTAATCAAAATGAATCCAAAGCAACCTTTTGATTAGTCTGCTTAAAAATGATAATCATTTGACAGTCCTAATATTAACTACTGCTCTCTTTGCATATTTATAGACAACACAACATAATCTCTGACTCTCTCTCTCTCTCTCTCTCTCTCTCTCTCTCTCTCTCTCTCTCTCTCTCTCTCTCTCTCTCTCTCTCACACACACACACACACACACACACACTGTGGGCCAAACTCTAGGTTTTGTTGATGGTGGGTACTATTTGTTGCTGATGATGACTCCTATTAAAGTAGCTCTACTGTGGCCTTGGCTGTAGAGTTTGTTAATGAGGTCACAGACAACTTTGAGGGAAGTATTCATGACACTGCCACCCAAGACCACTGACCATCAAAAAATAAAACTCCCCAAACTTTCATTCTCTGTTCAGTCTTGTGGAGCAGAGCATTAAGAAGGCAAACTCCTTCTCCTTCCTGTAGATGAGGGTTTTACTCATCCAATTTGGTCAAAAACATCCCCACACCCTGTTGGCCCGTCCTCTGGAATGGTCTCTGTCACCGCATGTGACCAGCACCATTGTGGCTAGAAACCCTGACACCCACATCTTGTTCTCCAGGTTTGAGTTGGAGAAACTTGTAGGCCACAAAGGGGCATTGTTCCCTGTACTGGGCATACAGAGAGAGAGAGAGAGAGAGAGAGAGAGAGAGAGAGAGAGAGAGAGAGAGAGAGAGAGAGAGAGGAGAGAGAGAGAGAGAGAGAGAGAGAGAGAGAGAGCGAGAGAGAGAGAGAGAGGGAGGGAGAGAGAGAGACTGCGTGCGCACACAGGCGTGGACACATGGCTGGTGTTGTTGTTTTTCCAGTTTGCACGTGAGTAGTGGGCTCTGCTGCTGATTGGCTGTGAACAGCGCAAGAGGAAGAAAGCGAAAACAAACAGAAGAAAAGAAAGAAAGACAGGGAAAGAGAGAAGGAAACAGAAAACAAACACAAAAGAAAAGTAGAAGAAAAAACAAAAGAGAGAGAAAACAGAAAACAAACAGAATAAAGAAAGAGAGAAGTAGAGAAGTGAACAGAAGCAGGACAGTCCACACAGACTGGACAGTGAACAGAACAGAACAGAAGGTCTGATCCACACGGAACCACCCACACAGTTTGGATTCTTCTGGAGAAAGAAGGAGGGAAAGAGTCTGATGTCCGGGTCCAGAAGAGGTGAGTGAGTTTGGGTCTTAGTTAAAAGTTTGGTCTTGTTCGTTTGTTTCTGCTTTACTGAGTTCGGACTGGGTCCAGTTTAGGTTTAAGTCTGGTTCTGTTTTATTTATTTGAACCTGGTCTCGAACCACACACACACACACACATACATATATATATATATATATATATATATATATATATATATATGTGTGTGTGTGTGTGTGTGTGTGTGTGTGTGTGTGTGTGTGTGTGTGTGTACTCATGAGGACAGATTCATCTGCATTAATTCTGATAGTCGTAATATATATGCATTAAATATATATACATTAAATATACACATTATATATATATATATATATATATATATATATATATATATATATATATATATATATATATATATATATAAACAGAGGATTGACTGGTCCAACATGGAATTAAAGGAATAATGATGGTTCTGTGTTTGTGACTCCTGTGTTTGTGGTTCTGATTTTCCTTACAAAACAAACAGAGCATGAATGAACAGTTAGGGGTTAGAATACTGGAGTAAATAACTGACTTTTACTGCTTTGTGTTTGACATCCTGTTTGTTTATCAAAAGGTCATGAATGATTAACAAAGTTAGGGGTGTGAATCTTACACTCACACAATGATCTGATTTGAATCTGGATTCACAGACCACAATCCGATTCAGGACAATTCCTAAAAATTTGTGAATGATTTGGTTTGATTCGATCCAATTCAGTTAAGTTTGATTCAAAATAAATTGACAATTTAACCGCAAGGACTTATTTTATTTTATGTTACTGAGAAGAAAAAGAAAAATATAATTTCAAAACCATATCCTTTTGTTTAGTGTCACAGAGACAATAGAGCAGGAACTACTGAACATAAATTCACACAACATAAACTGAAGTCTTTACATTATACTGTACCTGTAGGTAACTGATATTAATGACAATATACCTGTAGATAAGTGACATTAGTGAAATATAAAACTGATAATCTCGTGTTACTAATTTAACAGGTTTGTAAATTTCTGCTTATATTTAAAATACAAAACTTACTTTCCCTCAAGTAAGACAAAATAAAAGATAAAAATGTCAAAGTTTAGTTATTCCTGCAAATGTGAGAATACACTGAGCATAACACATAGACAGAAAATACAGTTTTTTACTCTTTTGGAGGAAAATCAACTGATCAACATAATCTTGTCTAAAAACACGAATGTCACTGAAACTAGATCCACTGATTTAATAAAAACTCTTTGTGATGCTGGTATGTGGTTTACAGAGGTATTTTTAAAAGACATGACAGCAGGAGACTCACCGGACATCCAGTACCGGTGGACTGACTGACTCCCACGCAGGTCCACTTTACAAACCCGTACCTGCGTACATTAGAACCCATGATTAAACATTCTCTACCCAGGAGTTTGGTGTTTAGCTTTATTTTCAGTTTTAACACATATACCACATCAGAGTTACTCATAGAGTAAAATCTTGTACATCATTGTAGCATCTTACGTGTTAGCACTAAAGTCATCATGTGTTTTCGAAATCTGTGGGTGGATATAAAGCTTCAAAATAAAACGATTCGACTTTGTGGATCAACCATGGATCCATGGCTTCGTCAATAAATATGCTTTTATTTTGTCACTTCCTGTCTGCTACCTGCATTTCCTTTAACTTTACCGCCGTCCTTGCCGGAAAAAAAGCAGATCAACATCCGGTTTCCTGAACCTGAGGAAACCGATCTATCTTTACACCCCTACACAAGTACAAACCTACACTAACACGTTTAATTTACTCTAATTAATAGTACTGTGGGTGTGTCACTACCAGAGCCATTTATTGGGTCTCACCAATTAATCGATATTGGCCAATATGTTGCTGATTTATTAGTTGTTTTGCTGCTGAGTTTCTGTCGCCTGCTGCTTCTGTGCATGTGTTCGCTGCCTGGGGAGTTAGTTAAAGTAAAGCCTGTCAGTTCCACTATCACCCCCACACAATCACAGACTGCTACCCCCTGCATTGCTAGTACCCCACTCCAAACTGCCACCACTCCCCTGTGTCAGAAAGCCCCCCCTTAATTCAATCACAACATCATCTCACAGGCCTTTACAATGTTGATTGGAGAGAACAATCAATTACAGAAATAGATGAAGTCCCAAGCATTCTGTGTCCTTGGACCCTCCTCCTTGGCAAGAGAAAACTCCAAAACCCAGAGGGAAAGAAGAAATCTTGGGGAAAACCATCGTGAAGGAGAGATCCACTCCCATGGATGGACAGGCTATAGATGAATGTCCATTTGTAGATGAAAGGAAGGTGGGGGGGCAGGTCCATCCATCAGAAAGGTGAGGGTGGGGGCGGAGGTCTGGGGTCACAGGTCACAGGACACAGGTCAGTCACTGCAGATCCTGTTGTCTATGGGTCTTTATGCGGATACTACTGAGAGAGTTGACACTTTCCCCAGAGGGGGAGTGGGGAAAGGGGACATAGTGAATAGTCATGTTCAGACATGGTATGTAAAATAGATTTAAGAAATTACAAATAGAGATGAGAGACAGAGAGACAGAGACATCACTGTACTCCCCCCAGTTATAATGCTGGGGGAAGTAGTTATACTTGATTTACATATTGGATTCCTCTATACATGCATTGCACAAACCAATTCCAATTTTAATTCAGTCTCAAACATTTAACATCAGTGAGTCTAGACTCTAGAAAGACCCAGGGTTTTCAAGTGCCAGCACATTGATGTTGTTCATTTATTTTACTTTTAAATTTGACTATTGCATGACATTTTTTTGCATTAAAACACAGTTTACCCTCGAGTTAGACTCTGTAGTTGGTGCAAATAGTGTTAAATGTCTTACAATAACATAATAATCAGTATTTCGTAACTTATTTTTATATTTTAATTATTTTACAAAAACACGGTGGGCTGTTGGTGGGCTTCCCGAGGAGAACTACCACTGGAGGAAACCCTGCATAATATGAACAAACTGAAAATATCTGTGTAATGTAAAAGGGCAACATGCAGGTTTGACACTACCATGAATCTCAGTGTATATAAATGATAAAATATCAGGATGTTGGTAAAGAAACTGCAATTCAACATCGCAATAAACACTTCTTTAACCAAAAATATGTAGAAATAACGCCCGTGTTCAAAAATGGGGAGTGGCTGGAAGTTACATTGCAGGAGGCAGCCCTGTAGTTAGTCAAGCTAACTACAGTAGTATTTATGATGGGCCATAGCCCTATATTCATGAACCACCGCGGGAAGAGAGAGGCCAGGGAAATAGAGAGAGGGAAATATGCAGGAATGATGGGAAAGGCAGTGGTCAGT
Organism: Siphamia tubifer; assembly: GCA_020466265.1. NCBI lineage: Eukaryota > Metazoa > Chordata > Actinopteri > Kurtiformes > Apogonidae > Siphamia > Siphamia tubifer. The sequence continues at coordinate 9,156,857 of CM035798.1, read as the reverse complement.
GGTGGATTGGCAAAAATACCTGGTGAATGCAGTAGTAGCACAGTGGCTAATGCTATGAGTTTACATTGGGCATGTTTACTTTCTTAGAGTAATAAATGTAGTCATGGTTAATACTTTCGGGTTTGTTTTTTATGTGGCTGTTCTTTTTTTAGGGACAAGAACATTTTGTCTTACTAAATGCAAAATGCATGAATGTATTGCCATGATGCCCATAAAGTTATTGTAGCACTTAGCCAGTTGCTAATGCTACACCCAGACAGGGGCTTTGCAGTTTTTAGCCGTCAAATTTACACAATGAAACATTGTTAATGTTTCTATACGCTCAATAGTTTAACAGTCTATACTGCTCATACTATGCTGTAATAGCCCTCATTACTTTCCAGATACTTTGAACATAGTTAGCTGCTGTATTACTATGGTGATAGGCTGTCGCAGCAGCCATGACAGTGAAAAAAAACATGGTAAATGTCTTACGGAATATTAGTACGTAGTCTACATCAAATCATCCTGTATTCCATCACATCCCCAGGATGAAAACACTCCAGAATAAAATGACATCCACAAATGGAAAAGTGAATGGTGACAGATATGGCTGTGAAGTCGACTCTCTTCATTTGCACAAAACCCAACCAATAATGTAGACCCAAATATCATTAAAATATTGTTCGCTTTTTTGGCTTGTTAAAATTGATTTAGCAACAGATTCTGTTTCAGAATAGCATGGAGATGAAATAAAAATAAGCTTTCATTTTTTTCTATATGTCTAAAAGAGCCTCTGTAAGATCCATGAAATACACTTTTTTGCATATCTTTGCCTGTAGATATAATAAAAACATGAATAATATGTCTTTTTAAATTAAATTTTAAATTTAAGATTAAACAAAAATTTAGTTAAGAACATTTATGCACACAGACACACGCATGCAGGCAGGCACACATAAATCTAAATGATCACAATAAGAATAAACGATTACAATGCCCAACAGTTCCCTGAAAAATTTCCAAATGTCTGTTACTAATCATCATCCGTTTCTATAACTTGCAGTTCACTGCTGTTTCATTTGTTGCTACAGGTGTAACCGTGCAGGTGTAACCATTCAGTACAGGGAATGTTATTACTGCGACAGGTGCATCTCCTCATACACCCATTCTTGCATCCACACTTCACGGGATTCATTAGTGTTTCACAAACTGGAGGATTCAGTGACCGAACAGGAACATAACCACTCTCATCTGAAAGTAGCTGCCAACCATACCCGGTAGGTGATGGAAGAGATGGATGACTTTCTGCAGCATTTCTCCATACCAGTGTGATGAAATGTGCTCGCTGAACATGTAGCTTCAGTGAACCAGTTGTAGGTGCAAGATTCTCTCCTTCAGCATCACAGTTGGAAAACAAACACCATCAAAGCTGTTTTACTTTTTTATGAACTTCAGACTGGTATAACAGACAAACATAGCTTTCCAGCTGTGTGAACACATCTGTTGATGTATCTACTTGTCCCATAGACTCCAGAGCCTTGAATATCTTGCTGTCACACAACAAGTACCAATCCTTGCTTCTACAGTACCAGCAAACCTACCAGATGGGTCACTTCTCATAAACGCGTGGAAGCCGAGTAATGCAGATGCACGTTTCTCTCCTAGTTTGTCATGAACAGGTTTGATTGTGTTGCTTTTCCTCAACTCCCCCTTTCCAGTGAGAAATCTTGGAGCTGGTGGAAGCTTGTGACATCTGTGAATGAGCAGAAGAAAGACCTCTGTATATGGAGAATCAATGGTAAGTTCTGCATCTTTGTCAATAGTAAAGGCATGCAGTATCAAAAGCGTATTGGCCTCTTCTTGACTGTGCGTGTGTAGACTGTCTGGAACTTCACTGTTGCCTGTGGTCTCTGCTCCCGATGTCAACATGAATTTCTTCAGCTTATTGAGGTGAACCTCGCTGTAAGCTACACTCTTCACAGCCAAGTACTCCGTAAGTTCTGCCTTGGTTTTCACATTCAAAAGGAAGTCCTTGAGTGGGAAAGCGTACTGGGAAAGCGTACTGTCTATGACGTGATAGTGTGTTGACTTCCCCTTTGTCCTCTTCCAACGCATTTTAGCTTTGAGAGACTTGTTGATACATAGATCGAAAACCAACCTCACTTCATCATATTGCACTGCAGAGTTGCTCAATGAATGGTTGGGCAAAGTCACTGCACATTTTCATTCGCTGTGTTTCGAAGATCCGTTTCACAAGAGCCATGCCATCAATAACTATCACTCTGTGGCAAGATGTCTCATTTTCATTGAAAACTCCTGATCCTGTGCTGCTACTTGGATTTTTGTTGCTGTGAGAGAATTGTTGCAAATGTTGGTCAATAGAGATGAATTCAGGTGAGTGTTCAATGGTCTGTTCTTCGGCATGTGCTTCGATATTACTTAAAGTGGCAACTATCAAGATCTATAGGCAGTGTTGTACCTGAACGCGTTCATTGAACGATCGTTCACGAACTATATCATATTTTTAACAAACGTGAATGACTCGTTCACTTTTGCCAAATGAACGGGAAGTTGTGAACGCGGTTATTCTGGCATTTATTGAACTGCTCTTTTATGTAGTTCACATTTCGTACTTATCACATAATTATTGAGTCCTATAAGGAATAAAATGGGATCAAAACACAGCATTATTATAGATGTCATTTTTGTATTATTTGGCGGGGGGAGGCGAGAGCGAGAGAGTGAGAGAGAGAGGGGTGCAGAGTTTTTGGGAGTGGAGAAAAAGACTTAAATTTACAGAGTGTGACCGGCAACCGAAGCAGATGTTGTCCCGTTCTTGGAAATAAACATTGAAAATGAAGCTCACTGAAACCGCTCCTTGTGAGAGGGAAGTTAGCCCCGGGGTAAGGTACTTACTTCCGCCCTGGATGGGGTGGCATTTTCCCCTGATTTTTTTACTACAGGATAACGTCAGAAACGGTTAATAACACAAAAAAGAACGAAAAAGTTCATTTTGGAATCCATGAACTTCTAGTTCATAATTTGGAAGAATGAACGCTGAACTGAACTAATTCATATTGAGTAACTTGAACTGAACTTTGAACTAGTTCCTAATTAAGGTGAACTTTCCCAACACTGTCTATAGGTTCCCCTGCCACATCATCCACATCAAGCTCATCATGATCAACCAAACCCTCAAGATGATTAAGGATTTTTGCCTTGTCATATGCCAACAAGAGGAATCCATCAGATGCAAATAGAGAATGTGGAACAATATAAAATTCATATATGCCAATACATTCTTTCAGGTCAAGCTCTGGTCAGCTCCTTGAGACTACAACAAATCTTTGCGACAATCCTCATTCTTCTTTGACTTTGATCAACTTGTCTCCAGATTGCACTTCTGCTGTGGCATTGGAACTCTTGAAGGTTTGAAATTTAGTTTTTGTCATTTTGTCCCAAACGGGACGTGTTTGGACATGTGGTTGGTTGGGTGTTTGGTGTGTGTTTAGGGTGTGGATGTGTTTTCAGGGAACTGTTGGGCATTGTAATCGTTTATTCTCATTGTGATCATTTAGATTTGTGTGCGCCTGCATGCATGTGTCTGTGTGCATAAATGTTCTTAGCTAAATTTTTGTTTAATCTGAGATTAAAGTCTTAACTATCCGGGTTTGTGTAGAATTATCCCAATTGTGCAGGTATTGATCAATTATTTTGTTTTCCTTGTATTTTCTTGTAAAAAGAATGACACAGATGGATTCCTTGGGTCTGAAAACATATACAAATACATATTATTCATGTTTGTATCATATCTACAAGCAGAGATATGCAAAAAAGTCTATTTTACAGATCGTATGGTGACCATTTTCCAAATGCCACCTTTCAGACATATAGGAAAAAATGGAACCCTATTTTTTATTTAATCTCCATGGTATTCTGAAACCGAATCCGTTGCTAAATCAATTTTAACAAGCAAAAAAGTGAAATTACAAATGGACCTACACTACAAGCCTGAAAGTTCTTACTTTTTCTACTAGGAAAATGATGAATGTCCTGACTGGCTGGAGTTCACACAACCAGTACAATCACAATAATTCACCATCTTGACTCTTAAAATGCTCTAACTATATCTCAGTCACAACCACTTCAACTTCTACTCGTATACCCACAACGTAGAATTTAGCGCATCCACCATTATATGTTTACCTATATGACGTGTCCCCTGCGGGAAAGGAATAACTCAATTTCCTGTAAAATCAGCAGATTTTAACCTAATTTTCTGGAGATAAAATAACTTTCACGTTATACTTTAACAGTATTCTGCCTCTAACCATGGTATAGACATTGGGGGGGGGGGGGGGGGGGGGGGTCCAAAGGGGAAGCTGGACATTGTGTAAATGTCCACCCAAAACAATTTTTGATTTCTTAGATGCAATTTCTTGTATTCTTTTAGCCTAACCACACCAAACGCCTCTAGCAGCAGCATATCTAATTTGCTACCGGGGATGGTCTCGTTATGCTCAATGTAACGTCTGGCTTGATTTCCCTGAAAATGGCTGATGAATCATGGTGAAGTATAGAGTCATAGGACGGGCGTAACACAGTGGTGACAAGACTGTGACGATTTAGAGAGAAACAACTGGAAACATTCATAGAAGAAGAACAACACAATAGATGGCTGCCAACTGGGTGGCGATTTCCTTTTATCAAAGACGAGTGAAGAATGTGAGAAAATGCCAGCAATCTTTAAATTTTTTTTAACAGAAGCAACAACAGTCATTAAGCTCCATAATCCCCAATTTTGTTTAGTCATTCATAACTTCCTCCGGACTCCTCCGTGAACTTTCCAACACTCTAACTACAGCATCCTAAAGATTATGCTGATTGGTTGTAGTACTGTCCTATTGCATACAGAGGGATTTGAAAGACAACCTTTTAGCCCACGTCCCCTGCCTATGAAACATTACTAGACCCATACATGAAATGAATGGGGATAGTGCGGGTAGGCTAGCATTCTTGTGCATTTTAGGGAAACCTGTTAGACACATCCTAGTCCCATATCATATAGAACACTAGATGACTTCATGTTCAATTGCTTGTGCTATTTACCTACTACTATCATTTTAATTTTCTTCTGTTTCTATTTTTGTGTAAAGCACCTTGAGTTGTCCTGTACATGAAATGTGCTACACAAATAAATTTGCCTTGCCTTGCCTTACAGTGGTGTGTTACAGACAGAGGATGAGGTCAAATCTACAAACAACATAGGCTAAGTACCGTAAAAGCAATGGTAGCTGCTAGACTAGCTTAGTGTCCTCTGAAATTAATTATAATAAGACAACTAGCAACAAATTAATGAGGAAGTCAGAATTTGAAACTGTTTTTCTAATGTCTTACTTACAAGTAGTGGTAATGTGTTCTTAATGATGTTGGGCAGGCTAGCCTGCTATCTACTACTTCTCTGTTGTCACCAAGCCACATACAGTACAAAAGCATGAATGATGTCTTCTTGACCATAGCAGTACTTTATTTTTGCAGTTGCATATCTTCTGAAAACGAGGTGAATGTTTGCCCATTGGTACTGACTGAATGGATTGTCAAATGGAGCCATCCATAAGACGTCACAGAGAAAACTCTGCACTGCCATATATATATATATATATATATATATATATATATATATATATATATATATATATATATGTATATTGAAAACATTTACTGTATCATATTATAAACTACAGTATCAAACCTGACTGGAGCTTGGTCACATAAGTGGGCTACTTCAACCAAATATTGAAAATATTACCTGGTGGTACACACCTCTCATTTGAACAAAGAAAGACTCACTGCTTCTCTGTCTCTCTTCACTGGATACTTTCTTTGCTTTGCTGAATTCTGCAAACCTGTAGATAGATGCACATGTAAATATTTTTTCTTGCTTCCTATAACTGAAGAAAAACAACAAGTTGACCACAATAATCAAAACCATCTGATGTGATGTATATAGGAATTAGCAATGAACAATTTGGCCTGGCCAAGTGAAAGTGAACATGAGTATCAATTTATTTTTTCTTTGGCTATTTCACTATGCCTTTCATACTAAGTATGAAACTGTGTTCACTTAATTTGTACCTGAATTACAAACAGGATATATAAGAAAATATGAGAATACAGAGCAATTTAAAAACAGGAAAGGTTGTAAATGAATGTAAACAGCATATATTCAGAATGTACATAGTAATGTATAAATATGTTCAAGATACATGCCTGCATCTAATCTTAGAATTCTTAATAATCAAATACTATAGTGAATGTTTCCTGTTAATAGCAGAAAGATGTGTATTAAATATAGTAAAGTTATATCGCCAGACTGATCATTTTATCAGTATCTCAATAAAATCTTTGATTATTATTCTGGTGCATCACACTAAAGAAACACATGAATCTATTAATGTATTTAAATGTTCATAGTGTATTTTAAAACTAAAATAAAAATGATCTGTGTATTAACCTTAACCCTGGACTAACCCTATAACTAACCCTGTATTGACCCTATAACCCTAACTCTGTGCTAACCTTGTACTAACCCTAATCCAGTACTAACTCTGTACTAACCCTAACCCTCCAATACATTCTGTGGGTATTCATCTGTGTGTTAACACATGTTCTGCATAAATGTCTCATTGTCAGCCTAGGGCCAATAAAGACATCCATTCACTCTGGTCATGTGACCTCACTGTCAGCCTGGGGCCAATAAAGACGACCATTCACTCTGGTCACGTGACCTCACTGTCAGCCTGGGGCCAATAAAGACGACCATTCACTCTGGTCACATGACCACAGCTCAAGCATTTACAAAGAATGTGAGATGTCAGGAGTGGAACAAGCACAAGTAAACACACAGACAAATATTAGCTAATGTTAATGATGCTGCTAATGCTAATTGGTGCTACATTAGATACAGGTTTAAACACTAATGCTATTGCTGCTACTGCATTAGACACACATGTAAATGCTGCTGCTAATGCTACTACTAATACTGTTGCTGCTTCAGATACAGGCTTATACGCTAATGCTGCATTAGATGCACTAATGCTGCTGCTTCTAAAGCCAACGCTGTTACTGCTAATGGTGCTGCTGCTTCTAATGCTAATCCTGCTAATGCTCATGCTGCTTTAGATAGAGGTTTAAACACTGCTGGTTGAGTACAGGGTTAGTACTAACTCTAGATTAAAGGCGAATTCCAATTCTCCCCTTAACCCTCAATCTCAAATTGCGCCCTCCCGCGAAGTGTAAATGCTGTCCCAATTCTAAGAACGTTTAAGTTGAGGGGCAAGTTTGAGGGCTGGATAGCCTTCGATATTGAGATTCTCCGACACCACCCTTGGGAGTAAGGGTTACCCAGAATGTAGAATCTTTGCTAATGGAGATATACAAATTCTGAAAATCATTGTATTATCCTAGTTTAGGTCCAATTTATGGATTATGTACCTCATTGTTGCATAACATGTATTTTTTTATTTTATGATCTTTTGTCAATAGCGGCTGGTGTGGACAAGCTAGCTATCGTTTAAGTTAGCTAACGTTACAAAAACGGTAATTTTTTGCAGTGGTAATGTAGTTGTTTTATCAAGATAACAGACTATATAACATGATTGTGCCAGTAATGGTATAAGATGACCGGGCTAATGTCATTTCCCGTAGCCGCAGAGTTATCTAACGATAGTTATTGTTGGTTTTTACTTTTCATTGATGACAGCTGACAACTGTCCGTGGATGTGTTATTTATACAGATTATTTGTTTGATAGCTATAACTGAAGGAATAACTTACAGATAATCCACAACAATTTCAAATACATGGACCTGAAGGACCAGTCGATGATAGCTGTGTTTGTGGCTTATGATTAAACTAGGGTGACCATTTTGTTCGAGTTTTCCAGATACATGGCTCTAAAACTGGACTGCCTGGATGTCTGTCACTTGTCCGCA